>JAWKAJ010000376.1:0-15987 GCA_033816785.1 Picus viridis
AGTCTCTACCATGGCAAATCCCATGAACAAGCAAGAAACTCTACGTTTCTTGGGGATAGTGGGATTTTGGAGACTGCACATTCCTGGATACAGTCAGAGTGTGAAACCTCTGTATGATGTGACTCGAAAGAGAAACAGTTTCCACTGGGGACCTGAACAACAAGCATCCTTTGACCTGATAAAGCAAGAGGTAGTTCAAGCAATGGGTCTGGGAACTGTCCAAGATGGTCCAGACATTAAGAACATTTTATACACGGCTGCAAGTGACAATGGTCCAACCTGGTGCTTGTGGAAAAGAGCTCCAGGTAAGACACGACAACATCCTCTCGGTTTCTGGAGTCGAGGTTACAGAGGTTCAGAGGCTAATTATACTCCATCAGCAAAAGAGATTCTAGCTGCCTATGAAGGAGTAAAAGCAGCTTCTGAAGTAATTGGAACTGAATCACAACTTCTCTTAGCTCCCAGATTACCAGTTTTGAATTGGATGTTCGAAGGCAAAGGTTCTACACCACATCATGCAACAGATTCCACCTGGTCTAAGTGGATGGCTCTGATAACACAGAGAGCTTGAATGGGAAATCTTGAAAGACCTGGTCTAGTAGAGGTGATCACAAGTTGGCCTGAAGGCACCAACTGTACTAAACCTCCAGAGGGAGAGTAACTCATGCTGAAGAACCTCCTCCTTACAGTGATCTTTCTGATGATGAAAAGAAATATGCTTTGTTCACAGACGGTTCCTGTTGTCTGGCTGGAAACAAGTGAAGGTGGAAGTCTGCAGTGTGGAGTCCAACATGCCGAGTTGCAGAAGCAAAGGATGGGGAAGGAGAATTCAGTCAATTTGCAGAGGTAAAAGCTGTCCAGCTAGCTCTTGACGTAGCTGAATGTGAGAGATGGCCAAAGCTTTATCTCTACACCAACTCATGGATGGTAGCCAGTGCTCTGTGGGGTTCGCTAAAGGACTGGAAAAAGAATGGTTGGCAGAGAAAAGGAAAGCCTGTTTAGGCAGCTGATCTATGGCAGGTGTGATGGGTTAATGCTCATCCTGGAAGCCCTCCCCCCTATTTCCAGGGTGGGCATTAACCCATCACAGGCAGGACATTTCTGCTCTAATCAAGAGAATTCCATTGAAGGTGAGACACATTGATGCTCACATTGCTAAGAGCAAAGCTACTGAGGAACAGCAACACAACCACCAGGAAGATCAAGCTGCAAGACTTTCTCAAGTAGAGACAGACTCTGATTTTGATTTCAACTGGAAACACCAAGGTGAGATGCTCTTAGCTCAGTGGGCTCACAATTCATCAGGACATCAAGGCAGAGATGCAACCTACCAGTGGGCTCGTGACAGATCCATAGACATTTCCATGGATGCTATCACACAAGTCATCCATGACTGTGACATTTGTGCTGCTATTAAGCAGGAAAGCGAGTTAAGCCCTTGTGGTATGGTCACAGATGGTCCAAGTACAAATATGGTGAAGCTTGGCAGACTGACTATATCACTCTACCTCGTTCTCATTCTGGTAAGCAATATGTGCTTATATGGTAGAGACAAACACTGGATGGTTGGAAACTTATCCAGTTCCACATGCAACTGCACATAACACCATTCTTGGTCTGGAGAGACAAATCCTGTGGAGACACGGAACTCCAGAGAGGATTGAGTCAGACAACGGAACTCATTTCTAAAACAATCTTGTAAAGAACTGGGCCAAAGAGCACGGCATTGAGTGGATATTCCACATCCTCTACTATGCACCAGCTGCAGGGAAGATTGAACGCTACAACGGTTTGCTGAAGACCACTCTCAAAGCCATGGGGGGTGGATCTTTGAAAAACTGGGAAAAACATTTAGTACAAGCAACCTGGCTGGTAAATAGTATAGGTTCAGTGAACCGAGCTGGACCTGCACTCTCAGATCTGCTACAGAAGGTAGAAGGTGATAGAGTTCCTGTTGTTAGAAAAAATAATCTGTTAGGTAAAACTGTTTGGGTATTTTCTCCCTCAGGAGAGGCTAAACCTGTCCAAGGGGTGGTTTCAGCTGAAGGTTTTGGCCACACTTACTGCACAATGAAAGAGAATGGTGAAATTCAGTGTATTCCACAAATAAATTTAACTTTAGCTGAGAGAGTTTAATTTCAGAGTGTTGTACAGATACATGACACCCAAAGGAAGAATCCATGAGGAATCTATGGTGCACGAACCCTGAGAGCCCTGAGTCAACTGAGAGTCCCTGATCCATTTTCTTTGCTTCATCTGCAAAGAGACAAACTGTTTTCTGTTTTCTTGTTTCCTGATTTTTCTTGGACTTCTGCGTCATCTACACCTGAGGACAGCCAGAATGGACTGTGAACTTTACTTACAAATTACAGTATCACAGTATAATCAAGGTTGGAAGAGACCCCAAGGATCATCAAGTCCAACCTGTCCCAACAGACCTCACAACTAGACCATGGCACCAAGTGCCATGTCCAATCTCCCTTGAACACCTCCAGGGACTGCGACTCCACCACCTCCCGGGCAGCCCATTCCAATGATGAATGACTCGCTCAGTGAAGAACTTTTTCCTCACCTCGAGTAAACCTCCCCTGGCACAGCGTGAGACTGTGTCCCCTTGTTCTGGTGCTGGTTGCCTGGGAGAAGAGACCAACCCCTTCCTGTCTACAACCACCTTTCAGGTAGTTGTAGAGGGCAAGTCAACATCCTTCCTGAACTGAGGGGCCCAGAACTGGACACAGGACTCAAGGTGTGGCCTAACCAATGCAGAGTACAGGGGCACAATGACCTCCCTGCTCCTGCTGGCCACACTATTCCTAATACAGGCCAGGATGCCATTGGCCCTCTTGGCCACCTGGACACACTGCTGGCTCATGTTCAAGCGGGTGTCAATCAGCACCCCCAGGTCCCTCTCTGTTTGGCTGCTCTCCAGCCACTCTGACCCCAGCCTGTAGCTCTGCATGGGGTTGCCGTGGCCAAAGTGCAGCACCTGGCACTTGGTTAAATGCCATGCCACTAGACTGTGCCCATCTGTCCAGTCGGTCGAGGTCCCTCTGCAGAGCCTTTCTACCCTCTAACTGACTAACATCTGTTCCCAACTTGGTGTCATCTGCAAACTTGCTGATGACTGACTCAACCCCCCTCATCCATATCATCAATGAAGATGTTAAAGAGGATGGGGCCCAGCACTGATCCCTGGGGATGCCACTGGTGACTGGCTGCCAGCTGGAGGTGGCACCATTCACCACTACTCTCTGGGCTTGGCCCTCCAGCCAGTTCCTAACCCAGCACAGAGTGTTGCTGTCCAAACCATGAGCTGACAACTTAGCCAGCAGTTTACTGTGGGGGACGGTGTCAAAGGCCTTGCTGAAGTCCAGGTAGACTACATCCACAGGCCTCCCCACATCCACCAGACGGGTCACCTGATCATAGAAGGAGATCAGGTTGGAGAGGCAGGACCTGCCCTTCCTAAATCCATGTTGGCTGGACCTGAGCCCTTGGCCATCCTGCAGGTGTGCAGTTATTGCCTCCAGGATAATCTGTTCCATCACTTTCCCTGGCACTGAGGTCAGGCTGACTGGCCTGTAGTTTCCGGGTTCCTCCATCCGTCCCTTCTTGTGGATGGGGACCACACTGGCCAGTTTCCAGTCATCTGGGACCTCTCCAGTGAGCCAGGACTGGAGGAAAATGATGGAGAGTGGCTTGGCCAGTTCATCTGCCAGCTCTCTCAGCACCCTAGGATGGATCCCATCTGGTCCCATGGACTTGTGGGTGTCCAAGTGGCTCAGTAGGTCAGCTCAGCAGATATTGTTTTAGATTAGATGGACAGTACTAACAGCCAATGAAATTGCTTAGAAGGGGTGGATTGTGACACTTTAGGCTGTGCCTTTAAGCTAGGAGCTATGGTTGGTGTAAAAAGGAAAACAAAAGAAAAGACAATTCTAAACAAATTGCATTGGTGGGATGAGTGGGATGTAGTTTTACGATCTTACATTCTCTTCTCTCACTCACTGAGACATTTCTCCTCTTCTCTTTTCTTCTAATTAACTAGAGGGGAAAGAGAGGGAGACATTGGGAGGAGGCAAGGTGGAATCCTTCTGCCCTGGGAGGATTTCTATGGGTTTTTACCTCTTTGTAAATACTGTATAATATTGTAAATACTGTATATTCTCTACATATTCATTGCATTCCATTACTGCTTGTAAAATACAGCTTCATTCGCTTCTCTGACTGAGCTCAGCCAAGTTTTTGTTGATGTCAGTGGGTTAAACCATCACATGTACCTTATATTTTATTTGTAGCACAGCAACTAAGTAAATTGAAAGAAAAATATAACTGATTTATCTCTGCTGATGAGTGATTTTTGTCTGTAAAATAAAGTGCAGATTGTGCAACAAATATTTGGGATTATTTAGAAATAGAAAGTGAAGCATTATACTTAACTACTCTTAAGTGTGAAATTAAGTTGGGAGCTAGAGTTAATCCAGCAGGGGTCACTTCAAGCGATTACTTTTCCCCAAAATATATGTATCATCAATATCTGTTTACAGTACAATTTTTTTCCCTGACTCCATCTAAAACTAAAAACTACACCACCCAAAAAGAGTAAAAATCAATACAAGCACCATTTCATTTACCACTATAGGTATTCACTCAGCAGGTCCTGCACAGAGTGTTCAGTCTTCTATTCTCAGGTCCACAAATGCTTATGAAAGCAAGGCTCAGACACCTACAAGGAAACCTAGTGTTACCTCCTGTTGCTCTCCACCTCCAAGAGACCAGTACTGGCATAGTACTGTCATAAAATATCTCAATTGAAGGTAATATGTACTGGTGCAGTGATACATAATTACCTGAAGTGCAGATTGGCTACTGTTACTTTTTAAACTGGTACAGATTTTTTGTTTTACTGCCAAGGTTTGTTCGTAACTGGAATTGTAGTAAAAAAGCCAAAATTCTTAATCGAAGACATACTACATAAATATCGGTTAAACTTACCTCTCACTAGAAGTACAAGCATGAATGGGTGAAATTTCCAAGATTTTCTTGGCAAACTTGTTTTCAGTTTCCAGAAAACGCACAGGATGAGTCAGTGCACTTGCTAGACTTCAGCTCTGATCATGTTAAGAGATCAGAACAGAGCAGAACTTGGGTGTCTGCTATTTTTAACAGAAGTTTATGGGAAACAAATTCACTCAGGATTTGGTGTGGTCACCTGAGTCCTTTCACTGAGAAAACTATGTTTATAGTGATTGCAACACTTGTAATAGAATGAGATCAGTTGATTTCTAATCATGGCATCCTCATAAACCACTGCACTTAACCATTAAAAAAAAATAAAGCCCTGCTAGTCTCAATTTTCATTTTCTTAAAAAAACCCCAACACTTCATGAATTAGAATGTTAATAGTGATATGTTTAAGTAGAATTCATTAATTTATTTATTCACAAGTACAGAGGTTTATGTATTACTTTTATGTATTAGCTCTGGAATTGGCAATAAATTTATTTCCATGATCAGTTGACAGAAACAGAGCAGACAGCATCAAGTCAAAACTCTATCTCTTGAATGACATCAGTAAATAAGACGGAATCATCAAGCTGTTAGGGACACAGTCCCACACAACATCCTTGTCAATAAATCAGAGAAATAATAAGTTTGATGGATAGAATATTAGATGGTTAAGGAACTTGGCTGAATGACTATCTAGAGTTGCAATCAGTCTCTCAGTGTCCAAATAAAGATCAGTACCAAGTGGCTTCACTCAGAGATCTCTGATTGGACCAGTAATGGTGAATATTCTTATTAATGGCATGAACAGTGGAGTTGAGTGCATCCTCAACAAGTTTGCAGAGAACAGCAAGCTCAGTGGTGTAATTGGTATGTCACAGGGAAAAGATATCATCCAGTATAAATCTCGTGAAGTGAAACAAAACTAAGTGCAACGTCCTTCATTTGGATTGGGACAATTACCTTCATCAGTAAAGGCTGGATGATGAGTGCATTGAGAACTGGATGATAAGTGGATGATCAGGTTCTTCTATGATCAGGTTCTTCTAAGTGGATGATCAGGTTCTTCTATGATCAGGTGACCCGTCTGGTGGACGTGGGGAGGCCTGTGGATGTGGTCTACCTGGACTTCAGCAAGGCCTTTGACACCGTCCCCACAGCAAACTGCTGGCTAAGTTGTCAGCTCATGGTTTGGACAGTAACACTCTGCGCTGGGTTAGGAACTGGCTGGAGGGCCGAGCCCAGAGAGTGGTGGTGAATGGTGCCACATCCAGCTGGCGGCCAGTCACCAGTGGTGTCCCCCAGGGATCAGTGTTGGGCCCCATCCTCTTTAACATCTTCATTGATGATATGGATGAGGGAATTGAGTCAGTCATCAGCAAGTTTGCAGATGACACCAAGTTGGGAATAGATGTTAGTCAGTTAGAGGGTAGAAAGGCTCTGCAGAGGGACCTCGACCGACTGGACAGATGGGCGGAGTCCAATGGGATGACATTCAACAAGTCCAAGTGCCGGGTGCTGCACTTTGGCCACAGCAACCCCATGCAGAGCTACAGGCTGGGGTCAGAGTGGCTGGAGAGCTGCCAAACAGAGAGGGATCTGGGGGTGCTGATCGACACCCGCCTAAACATGAGCCAGCAGTGTGCCCAGGTGGCCAAGAGGGCCAATGGCATCCTGGCCTGTATTAAGAATAGTGTGGCCAGCAGGAGCAGGGAGGTCATTGTGCCCCTGTACTCTGCATTGGTTAGGCCACACCTTGAGTACTGTGTCCAGTTCTGGGCCCCTCAGTTTAAGAAGGACATCGAGACACTTGAACGTGTCCAGAGGAGGGCAACAAGGCTGGTGAGAGGCCTTGAGCACAAGCCCTATGAGGAGAGACTGAGGGAGCTGGGGTTGTTTAGCCTGGAGAAGAGAAGGACCAGGGGTGACCTCATTGCCCTCTCTACAACTACCTGAAGGGTGGTTGTGGACAGGAGGGGGTTGGTCTCTTCTCCCAGGCAACCAGTACCAGAACAAGGGGACACAGTCTCAAGCTGTGCCAGGGGAGGTTTAGACTCGAGGTGAGGAGGAAGTTCTTCACTGAGCGAGTCATTCGTCATTGGAATGGGCTGCCCGGGGAGGTGGTGGAGTCGCCGTCCCTGGAGGTGTTCAAGAGGAGACTGGACATGGCACTTGGTGCCATGGTCTAGTTGTGAGGTCTGTTGGGACGGGTTGGACTTGATGATCCTTGGGGTCTCTTCCAACCTTGGTTATACTGTGATACTGTGATACTGTGAAAACAGCCCTTCAGAGAAGAATTTGGGAGTACTGACTGCTGAAAAATTAAATCAGTACAACAAAGACATTGGCATGTTCAAGCACATCTAGAGGAGGGCCACAAACTTTATCAGAGGGCAGAAACAGCTCCACTATGAAGAAAGAATGAAAATGGGAGGATTGCTCAGCCTAGAGAAGAGAAAGGGTCTAATGGAGGCTTTATTGTGGTCTTTCAGTGCATATCCAAACTTGTATGTATAACTTATACATTTATTTCATATAAGAAATCAAAGACTCTTACCAGGGCCTTTAGGGATAGGACAAGTTTAAAACTGAAGGAGGGTGGGTTGAAATTGGACATAAGAAAGACAATTTTTTACTGTAAGGGTGAGGAGACACTAGAGCAGGTTGCCTAGAGAATCTGTGGATGACACATCTGTGGGAGTATCTAAGGTCATGTTGAGGAGGCTTAGGGTAACCTAATCTAGAGTAAGATGTCCCAGTCTGTGTCAGGGGGTTTTGACTGGATGAGCTTTAAAGGTCAAAGAAGCCCAACCTGTAGTTCTATGTATCCATTTGCAGTTGAAGACACCAGTCTCTTTACTTTCAAAGCTAATAACATTCACAGTTTTTTAGTGTGATATTTCTGTTGAATCTCTAGCTGATATCTGGAAAACATAGTTGTACAACCCATGCTGTTATTAACACCTCCAGAAGGAAATCCTGACAGAAATTACAAAAGCATCACAGGGCTTCCTCCAAAACCAATGCAAAGACAAAATTGCCCTGCTAGAAATGCACTGAAAAGGTTGTGGAGAAACTATACTGTCCAGAACATTATACAGGCATACACACAGACAATGTACTGCCACAAAGCAGAACAGAATGACATGGTGACATTGCAGAGGCTGTGTATTGTCATTGAATTGGTTATCCTTTTCAGCTAGGTGTTGCCCAAGAATATTGGTTTCATCGTTCTTGTCATTCTTCATCTCTTCTTCTCAGTTTATTAACTAGTATTCTAACTAACAGCTCTTTTTCAGTTCTGTTTTTTATGATTCCATTTGTTTGGCATTTTTTCTGTTTCTTATGAGTACTATCAGCTTCAGGTTTGTTTTCAGATGTGTTTCTCATCTTGCAGTAATCAAGGGTTGCTATGGTTTGTATAATGTTTTCCCCAGACATCCTTAAACCTTGAATCACAGAATCACAGAAAGATCATCTAGTCAAACACCCCCCAGGCAGAACAGGATCACCTATACCAGATCACACAGGAACATATACAGGCAGGTTTTGAGTATCTCCAGAGAAGGAGACTCCACACCCCTGGTCAGCCTGTTGCAGTGTTCTGTGACCCTCACAGTGAAAATGTTTTTCCTCATTGCCCTGTGTCATCACTGGGCATCACCAAGAGGAGCCTGACTCCATCCTCTTGGCATTCACCTTTTACATATTTATAAACATTAATGAGGTGACCCTTAGTCTCCTCCAAGCTAAAGAGGCCCAGCTCCCTCAGTCTCTCCTCATAAAGATGTTCCACTCTCTGAATCATTTTTTGTGGCTCTGCACTGAACTCTTTTCAAGCAGTTCCCTGTCCTTCTTGAACTGAGGGGCCCAGGATTGGACACAATATTCCAGATGTGGCCTCACCAGGGCAGAGTCGAGGGGGAGGAGAATCTCTCTCAACCTACTCACCACACCCCTTCTAATACACCCCAGAATGGTATTGGACTTCTTGGCCACAACAGCACATTGGTGGCTCTCAGTCAACCTTCCATCCACCAGGACCCCCAGGTCCTCTTCCCCTTCACTGCTTTCCAGCAGGTCAGTCCCCAACCTACACTGATACATAGGGTTGTTCTTTCCCAGGTACAAGACTCTACACTTGCCCTTGTTGAATTTTATTCAGTTTCTCCCTGCCCAACCCTCCCACCTGGCTAAGTCTCACTGAATGGCAGCACAACCCTCTGGTGCATTAGCCACTCCACCCAGTTTGGTGTCATCAGCAAACTTGCTGACAGTGCACTCTGCTCCCTCATCAAGGTTGTTAGTGAATATATTGACTAGTACTGGTCCCAGTACTGACCCCTGGTGGACTCCACTAGATACAGGCCTCCAACTAGACTGTCTCATTGACCACAACTCTCTGACTTCTTTCCTTCAACCAGTTCACAATCCACCTCACTACCTGATCATCTGGACCACACCGCTTCAATTTAGCTGCAAGGATGCTATAGGAGACAGTGTCAAATGCTTTACTGAAATCAAGATAAACCACATCAACTGCTCTACCATCATCTATCCACCTGGTTATGTCCTCATAAAGGCTATCAGGTTGGTCAATCCTGACTACCCTTTGGTGAAACCATGTTGACTGCTCCTAATGACCCCTTTATCCTTCATATGCCTAAGGACAGTGCAGATTTCCAGGTTGTCTGGGTGGTTTTTTAATGTACTTTCAAATTTTCCAAATACTGATATGAAAAGAGTTTATTTCAGATTTTAAACTAAAACATTTTTTTTAATTGCTCCTTCACCAACTGTTATCTGTAGTCTGATCATCTATGTCATAAACAGTATTGTCAAACCTCAGGTTATGCATGTTTGGGTATCTCTCTAGGATGATCTTGATACATAATTTGCTAGTAATGGAAAATACATCATGACTTTTACATAAAACATGTCAAATTATTTTTATTGATAAATGTCTTTCCTGGGGGGAAAAAAAGAAAAGGTGAAAAGGAGATTGGCACACTATTTGTAATTTGATTTTGTTTTCCTTGGATTTCCAAATACTTTTTCTGAGCAGAAATCTTTCTTATGAAAGCTGCGCTTTTATCAAGAGCAAGCCAACTTTCCACTCTCATTTTACAAGTGAAATAGGTTGTGATTTTCACCTTTCAATGTACAGCTTCTTTTTGCCTGCTTTAAATATTCTTTAAGGTTGTTCTCTGGATTCTGTCGAGTTTCACTGTCTTCCATGGATATTGAAAACTGGACACGATATGTAAGAAACAGCCATGCTAATCCCAAATGCATAGGTTATGTAACATCCCTGTTTATACATCTAAACCCAATGTATTCGCCATTTTGCTTGTGCTTCTCACACAGAGAAGTCATATTAGCTTGATTATTGATTATAGCCTATCCTATGGCACAGCTAGCTGCTGAAGAAATACACTTTACATTCTTTATTAGTAAGCATACACCTTATATTTGCTTTGTGTTGAAATGCATACTATTTGTTTGAGACAAGGCAATTAAGCTGTTCACAGAACTGAACACTATTATTTACTACTCTCCCTACTTCCATGGGTTTTTTTTAATTTCACCATTCATAATTTTGTATTTTCTTCCAAAGGGCTGGTAAAAATGTTTACAGCCAAGCAGAGGTAGCTACACAATTCTAGAGACACATCATAATGTACTTTGTAGCATGCCTAGGAATCTATCTGCTTTCATAAGAGGTGGTGAGGTGGTCAACAGCAGACACTGTATTGGATCCTATCTTGTGTTCTAACTGATAAAATAGATTTGCGCAGTGTGAAAAAAATTTCTGAATTTTCACTGTTTTCACTGTTTTGAAAACATAATAGAGCAGAAACCAGAAAAAAATCTAGAAAATAAGAAGCACTTGGGTGATTGCTTTCTGTGGTATTTTTTTGTCTTCAATACTTCTTTCAACACTTATGGGATCTCCACTCTAAAGCACCTGTGTACATCAGCTGGCACACAACAATAAATGTCAAATCTGAAATGCTTCCTGTATCAGTTTTAAAAATCTATGAAGCCCCCTGCCAAGCCATCACAATGAGACAGATAGAATGACAACCCATCAAGTGTCTAGATACTGCACTGTGATTAAAAGCCAACAGGGTTAAGATTTCTTCACGAACTTCCCCTCTCGCTTCCTCCAGTGTTTGGCTTCTAAGCTCACAATCTCCTTCCCAGCATATAGTGACTGCTGATATGGTTGCATAGAAAGTCATGCAGACTGCTGCTGTGCCACTGCTGGCTGTTACCTCTCTGGGTGTTACTGACTACAGGAGACTGGACAACCTCTGGCACTCATCTCCATTCAGCTCTCTGATCCCCAGGACCTTTCCCCACTTCCAGGATGTTTCACCAGCCAGGATATTTACCTACTGTTTTCCAGACCTCAGCTTTCCTAACCTGAATAGCCTCGTGTGCAGAGGCAGGAAGTTGATCATCCTTTTAAGTGTTACCTCATGTCCCTTCAACAAGTGGACGTTTCAGGATGGGCCTACCTGTGTTTAGATCAGGTGTTATCAATATTTACAACTGTCCCTCATGCTGGCTGTAACTATTAAGTAGCAGACTTCTGCTTGGGAGTGTTGAAATTTACAGTCGGACATCTACCCACACATGTATCTCGGTATCTGCTGCCTGCTAAGCATTCACAGCTAACCCATTTTTTTCATCCATGGCAAAAGTAAGATTGCTTTTGTGATTCAGAAGTACTGTCGTGACTCAGGCGCTTTTGATATGCAAGTATGATGCTTTAAATAGTACACTGTGACAGAAAGACAGAACTGGCAAGTCGCTTGTTTCCTTTAAGAATCTTGGTTCCTGGTAAGTCACACTCATTCACACACATTAAGTGTTAAACTGCTGTATTTTTGTAATCTTTTTATTAGCGACAACAGAGGGGAGAAGGAAAAAAAAAAAAGGGCAAGCAGCAAAGCCTTTGAAAAAGAGAGCTAGTTGATGCAAATCAACCATCCCCCACAAAACAAGGTGCAGAAAAACAGCCAAGGCACCTACAAGAAATTCTCAGTGAATACTTCAGTGCTTCATAATCTAGGGGAAGTGAAGTTTTATCCTCCTCCCTTATCAATGTGAGACAAATGATGCATAGAATAACAAGCAAGTACCAGCCAAAATTATTGTTTATGCTCTGGCTGTCTAATTTGAGAAAGAGGACTTTTCCTCTGTCTCTACACCCACCCTAGTTTTGATTGTCCCTATCCTATAGCTCCCAAAGGAGATACTGGCAGAAAGACCTGCTGGACTGAAGGAGAAGAAAAGAAACTCCCATAGATTCCCAAATGAAGTTCTGTAGCTCCTATGGTACCGGCACTATTTTCTAGTTTTTATCTCAAAACAGATGTTTGAGAAAATACTTCACTCTGCTTTTTTCTTTTTAACTGTTTTTCAGGATATTTAGATAAAATGTACCAGCTAAAAAGTGGGAGAGTGAGACAAAGAGCTTATAGCTCTTCTTGCAGCAACTAATTGTCTTACAAGGAGACTTCCAAGGGTGATGGAAAAGCAGTCATGTATGTGTATTGCTTTTCAGTGGAGAAAGGCTCTGGTAAACAAATTCAAGGATAAAGCTGAATCAATTTTGAAATGGTCTTGCAACAGGACTCCAGTATTGCAGCAATGATTCATGAGAGGGAGGCCTTTCTTCACCGTGGAGAAGTGGATTGTGAGTATCCAGGGACAACCTCAATCGTCTACTGCCACTGTAGTTGGCAGTCTGGAATCAAGAGATACGTGTTAAAGTCTGGTTTGCCGGGCAATACACAGTACGATTCAGAGGCATTTGCACAGCATAGCCAGTGTGACAGGGAACACCAAGAAAATAAAGAAGTTAGATATGGTTGCAATTTTCCAAGTTGCTAGAAAACCATAAAGCACTTTAAACAGAGATTATCATGGTCCAGTTATGCCAAATATGGTACGTAACACCAGAGAAATTGTGCAGAAATGTAAAATATCCAAGCAAGTTTCTGTCTAGAGAGTTACCTAGTGATCATTTGATATGAGTGGTGATCCTCCCTAGACTCTGACCTCAGAGTTTTTGTGCTGTTGCAGAAGTTAGGTTCTATGTATCTTTGGGAATCTTGAAGCATGCTGGAGATAGCTGAACTGCCGAAATAAAGGGTAGCAGGTTTGAAATGATTACTGTTAGACCTCCTGATTTCATCTTACCTGTCTAACTGCAAAACTGATTTTAAAAAGTAGTGACTTATAATGAAGGTTGCACTGTCCCAACAGCCTCATTTGCATCATCCACTCTATAGCTAAACAGTCAATTTTTAACTGAAGAAGTCAGGTTACATTGGCATAGACTAGACCAGACCAGACTAGACTAGACTAGACTAGACTAGACTAGAATAGAATAGACCAGGTTGGAAGAGACCTTCAAGATCATCGCATCCAACCTATTATCCAACCCACCTAATTAACTAAACCAAGCACCCTATCAAGCCTCCTCCTAAACACCTCCAATGTTGGTGACTCCACCACCTCCACAGGCAGCCCATTCCAATGGCAAATCACTCTCACTGTGTAGAATTTCCTTCTAACCGCCAGCCTAATCCTCCCCTGGCGCAGCTTGAGACTGTCCTCTTGTTCTGTTGATGGTTGCCTGGGAGAAGACACCAACCCCCATCTGTCTACAACCTCCCTTCAGGTAGTTGCAGAGAGCAAGAAGGTCTCCCCTGAGCCTCCTTTTCTCCAGGCTAAGCAACCCCAGCTCCCTCAGCCTCTCCTCGTAGGGCTTGTGTTCCAAACCCCTCACCAGCTTTGTTGCCCTTCTCTGGACACCTTCAAGTCAACATCCTTCCTGAACTGAGGAACCCAGAACTGGACACAGGACTCAAGGTGCAGCCTAACCAGTGCTGAGTCCAGAGGCACAATGACCTCCCTGCTCCTGCTGGCCACACTGTTTCTGATACAGGCCAGGATGCTGCCTGGGCACAATGCAGGCTCATGTTCAGCCTACCATCGACCAGTATCCCTATGTCCCTCTCTGCCTGGCCACTCTCCAGCCACTCTGACCCCAACCTGTAGCACTGCATGGGGTTGTTGAGGCCGATGTGTAGAACCTGGCACTTGGATGTGTTCAATCTCATGCTGGTGGACTCTGCCCATCTGTCCAGCCTGTCAAGGTCCCTCTGCAGAGCTCTCCAACCCTCTAACTAGATCAACTCCTGCCCCCAGCTTGGTGTTGTCTGCAAATTTCCTGATGAAGGACTCAATGCCCTCATCCAGACAATCAATACAGATGTTAAAGAGAATGGGGCCCAGCACTGATCCTTGGGGCACACCACTAGTGACTGGCTGCC
Source organism: Picus viridis (assembly GCA_033816785.1). Classification (NCBI taxonomy): domain Eukaryota; kingdom Metazoa; phylum Chordata; class Aves; order Piciformes; family Picidae; genus Picus; species Picus viridis. Next base: position 14,361 of record JAWKAJ010000376.1, read on the forward strand.
AGCTGGATGTGGCAAGCCACAAAAGAAGTAGTCAATTGAGGATGTTTTTTAACACAAAACAAAGATGGGGGTTACACTTATCTGTGCTTTTGGCAGTAAAAGAGTAGAAATAAAAGATGTGTATATTAAACTTCTCTTTATTACTGATGGGGACCCATGCATTTCTCCAGGGAGAAGATTCGTGAAGAGTGCTTATATTGTGAAACAACTTGTTAACATGAAGGAGTTAACCAGAAAAGATGACATGTACTTCACTTTCCAGGCAGCTTAATTAGGCAACTTCTAGGCAACCCTTTTGAGATTGAGCAGATATCTTTTCTAATAACCTGCAATGGTTAACAATTAAACAACTGATAAGTAGAAGGTTGTATCGACACTAAAAACAACCTCAGTTCACGTGCCTTAAACAAAAATAGCAACACCCACCAGTATTCGTTAACTCCTCACTGCCAAATATTCTTTCATTTCCCACATACAGCCACCCACTCTGTTCATAACTCATTCCTTTAAATCATGCTCAGATGCACCAGATTAAATATAGTCTTGAGGCTTTTAAGACCAATAAAGAATTATATATGGTCACCATGAAATTGTGTCTGCTAACAAAATATCTTGTTTCAACAAGAGGTGTATCTAAGCTTGCCCATGTAATTCTAATTTTCTAATTTTAATTAATTTTAATTAATTTAATTTATAATTTTCTGATTCTAATGGGGAACTTTCTATGCCACTGGGTCCACTAGCAACAGATGGAGTACATCTGTCCCAGAGGGGGAGAAAAATCTTAACATGTGAGAACAGCCTATCCAGCAAAGGGAGAACGGTTCTAGGAAGGGAGTTGGCAGGTCTCATTGACACGGTTTTAAGCTAGATTTGAAGGGGGAAGGGGCTGAAACCAGTCCTCCCAGGCAGGAGTGTGGGGGTAGTAAGCTGGAGTCAGGGGTGAAACCAGCAGCCCAGCTGAAGTGCATGTACACTAATGCATGCAGCAGGGGAACAAACAAGAGGAGCGGGAAGCCTTGTTGCAGCAGGAAAGTTAAGATGTAGTTGCCATCACAGAAATGTGGTGGAGACTTGATAGGGTGCTTGGTTGCATGGTTTAGTTGATTAGGTGGCGCTGGATGATAGGTTGGACGTGATGATCTCGAAGGTCTCTTCCAACCTGATTTATTCTATTCCTTTCTACTCTATTCTATTCTATTCTATTCTATTCTATTCTATTCTATTCTGCTCTATTCTATTCATAGTACTTGCAAATAGCTAGGTAAAAAAAAAAAAAAACACACACTGAAAATTATGTTACTGTGAAGTAGAAGAATGGTATGGGCCTACTCAGTAATTCTGGGGATATTCTCTACCACAGAAAGTAGTCCCTAATCCTAGAAGCTCTATCTTTTAACATTAAATCAGCCTGTTGCTCAAATGTCTACTTATGCATCTACAGAAGTGAGATGTGGAAGAATGAAGAAGCTATTTTATTTAGTATTCCAAGAGAGAACAAAGGGAGTTATATAAAGGACAACATCACTTTATTTTCTTCAAGGACACTGAACCCTTTTTTAAAACAAAACAAAACAAAACAAAATAAAATACGTACAACAAACAAACAACCCACAACAAACAAAAC
>JAWKAJ010000377.1:0-16010 GCA_033816785.1 Picus viridis
TTGCATTCCATATCTGTTTGTAAAATACAGCTTTCATCTGCCTCTCCGGCTGAGTTAGCTGTGGAATTCTTTTGTGTGTGGGGGAACCTTCCCTACTCCACCACAATCAATGCAGACATTACCCTAAAAAACAACAATCATATGGAAGTCTACTTACAAGTATCTGAAAAAAACAGCATGATATTGACTTGCATAGCTTCCATATTATTTGTTGAGTTTGTGGATCTCTAGATATAGTTCTTTTCTTTTTTCTATTCCTTTTCTATTTTCTTTTTCTTTTCTTTTCTTTTCTTTTCTTTTCTTTCTCTTTTTCTTTTCTTTTTTCTTTTCTTTTTCTTTCTTTTCTTTTCTTTTTCTTTTCTTTTCTTTTCTTCTTTCTCTTCTCTTTTTCTTTTTCTTCTTTCTTTCTTTTTTCTTTTTCCTTCCTTTTTTCTTTCCTCTTTGTCTTTAATTTAATTTTATTTTGTTTTGAAGTACTATGCAAGTGTATCCCTTCCAAGAAAAAACAAAACAAAACAAAACAGAACCAGGTAGCAAAAACACACGAGTTTTTAACTATTACTTCTCGTCAGCAGCTGAGACAAGTCCACAATACTAGCAAGCAGGTGATGCTGCCTTAATACATACACTGAGATAGCACCAGCTTCCTATGCAGCAACATTTAGCAGTGCCACTGCATTCGCTAAAGAGCATGAAAGATTGCTACATGAATAAAGATTTTTAAAATTTTAAATCAAACCTCTCATCTCATAGTTAATCAGACTCAAAATTCAGCCACTGTTTAATAAGTAATTTAGACCATTTATTAGCGCAAATTAGCTTATCTGCATTTATTTCCTGAATTTGTTTCTCTGTTCCTACAGGGGTCCACGTGAGACGAATTCAGTGACCGGAAGGACTTGAACATGTCTCTTCTATGAGGAAAAGACTGAGTGAACAGGGCCCTTTAGCTCGAGAAGGCTGAGTGGTTTGCAAATACAACTGAGGTTGGTTCTTCGTCCAACACCATCTAATCAACTAAACCATGGCAACAGTCTCCTCTTAAACTCTCCAGTGAGCTGCTTTCAAACTCCTCACCAGTTTGTTGCCCTCTTCTGACAGCAAGCAACATCTTCACAAACTATAATTCCAAAACTGGACACTGAACTCACAGACATGGCCAACTATTAGGGCTGGCAGAACTTCTGTTCTCTGCTGGCTCACTGATACAGCCACTCCTCTGGCCGCCTAGTATGTTCAGCCTGCTAAGAGTGTCTCAGGCTTTGCTCACCAGTTCAAATCACTCCTGACCCCCACTCAGCACTGGGGTTGTTAAAAATAATAGAACCTAAATCTTAGATAGTGTTAAATGAGAGATTCTGCCTATTTCAGCCTGTCCATTTTGTATTGTAATAAATAAAATAGACAGTTTGGTGTCATCTGTAAATTTACTGGGATGATGACTTCAACTCATCCAGATCATCAATAAAATATTGAACAGGATGGGGCCTAACAGGATCCCAAATATTGGCCACCAGCTGGATGTGGCACCATTCACCACCACACTACTGTCTACACAGAGTGCTGCTGTCTAAATCCACGATGTACCAGCTTACAGGAGCTATAGACAGTGTCAGCATTTTGCTGAAGTCCAGGTAGACTCACTGAGAACCAGATGCCCCACATCCACAGGTGGGTCACCTGGTCATGGAAGGAGATCAGGTTGGTGCAGATCCATGCTGGCTGGCTTGATCCTTGGCCATCCTGGCGTGCTGGACAGAACTCAAGATGACTCTGCCTTTCATAATTTTACCTGGCACTGAGGTTCAGGCCTGTACCTCCCTCAATTCTCCTCTTCCAGGCCTCCTTGTGGATGGGCACTCTTGGCCAGCTTCCAGTCATCTGGGGACTCTCCAGTAAGCCAGGATTGTTGAAAAATTATGGAAAGTGGCTGAGAGTGCCAGCTTCTCTCAGCCCCCTAGGATGGATTACATCTGGTCCATGGACTTGTGGGGATCCAAGTGGCTGAGCAGGTCTCTAGCTTCTTCCTCTTGGATTACAAGGGAACTATACTTCTTCCTGACTCCATCCGCTAGCCTAGGAGGCCAGCTGCCTGAAGACAGCCTATGTTGTTATTAAAAATTGAGGCAAAGAAGGTGTTAAGTACCTCTGCTCTTTCCTCATCTTCTAGTTACAATATTACACTTCATGGCCACTAAGCAGTGGAGGTTGTCCTTGCCCTCCTCTCCCATTAATATAGTTTATAAAAGCATTTTTTGTTCTCCTGCACAGCAGTGGCCAGAATAAGTCTCTAAATGGGCTTTGCTCTTGTTCCTCTCATGTCTATCAACATCCTTAAACATTTCATGGGTAACCTCTCCCTCGTTTCCAAAGATGGTACACGCGCTCTTTTCCTTAGTTCACTCAGAAGTTCATTGCTCATCCAGGCTGGCCATCTGCCCAGCTGGACTTCGGCACATAGGCACAGCCTGTTCCTGCACCTTGCAGAGTTCTTTCTGAAGTAGGTGCAGCCCTCCTAGACCCCTTTGTTTTTAAGGGCTGTTTCCGCAGGTACATTCTAAGTTAGTTCAGTAAGGAACCTTACCCCACCTCCAAAGTCCAGATCCTGGTGCTTTGTAGGCTTTTTGGACTCGACAATATATAGAGTTCCCTTTCAACCTCTATCATTTGGTGATTTGGTGATTTAGCACCTCCTATGCAGCACTATACTCTTCCAGTGAAGACTTTTCATGCAGCTTCAGTTTAGCTTCAGTAAGCATAATAAAACATTATGAAACATCTTAACCTTGTTAAGGGCATCCTAGGCAACTATTACAATGGGCTATTTTTATTAACGTATGATAGTTGACATCTCACTCACTCAATGAGGAATCACTTGGCATCAAATGCTGAACAGTTTAAATTATCTCTTTTTTTCCATCTAAAGCATAGCAATCTAGGTGTAGAACTTCTGAATATATGTGTGGAAATAAAGCACAGTCTTCCACAGTCTTCCAAAATGACCAAAGAGGTGAATGTGTTTTTATGCAAACATCAGCTACTAGCTTTCCATTTAATATAACTTTCTGTTGGTTATGTTGTTTATCAAAACACAACTGAACCAAAAATGAACCTCTTGTTTAGCAGCAGGTGGAATCATTGCTTTGTCAAAAAGAAACCATGGATGAATATCTGGAAAATTAAGGGTGATTGTGTGGTGAGTTTTCAAGGCTAATATGGATACATCATGATGTTTTATTGAACTCATATATACCTCTGATCCAGAGCAAATAAAATTGCGGTGTATGAAGAAGTGATTCAAGAAGACAGAGAATAATAGTATTTTTCTCACCAGGTCACCTTACACTGAATGTTATTTTGTGACCAGACATAATGAATAGACAAAAGCATCTAGTAAAATAAATAAAACAAGGGAAATAATTTGGACAATTGTAATGTACACACATAACACTATTCTTCAAACATTACACCATGCCTAAGACATTACACCAACTGCTGAATTAATGCTTGGTTTTAAGGTGTCAGCATTGTGACAACCACACTTGGGTCTGAAGTCACAGATTCTGTTTTAAATACTCATATTTGAGAAAAATTACACTGTGACGGTAGTTAAGTACTGGCAACATAGAGATGGTATGGAGTCTTCTTCTTGGAGAAATTAAAAGCCCGGATACACAACTTTGTGTGTTGAACTTGCTCAATTGGTGGCATGACTGCAATGTCCAGAGGTGCCAGCTAAGCCTCCATTATGTCTGTGGGTCTGTGATCCTGCATATCCATCACCCATATAAACCTGATTCACTGTATCTCCTTCAACATGCTACTTGTCATGCTTGTATTAATTCTTGATCTGGATTTTACCACTTCAGGAGCACAACAGAGAAAATAACCAAATAAATAACAACCATTGCATATATTTATATGCCAAATTCTTGAAAATAATGAATTGTCAGACTTTTCTTTCCAATGCACGATGAACTGAATTTCAATAGAATTTGGAGCAGAATGTTGCCTGTGTTTCCTACTTCTTTTTTTAATTAATGGATTTTCAAGTCTGTGATAAATGTTTCATCAAGACTGTATAAGATATTGATAAATATCAGGCAAATCATCACAGTGCAAGAGTGCAGGGCAGTCTCTCCTTGTGTAACATCTCTTTGGGAGCCAACATTATTATTCCTTGCCAATCCATACTCCATGGAACATAATTGACCTGGATCGTGCAAAACCCTTCTTTTTAGTTTTTTTTCCCTCTGGAACTTCTCTTGTCATTATAGAATCATAGAATTGTTAGGCTGGAAGGGACTTCAAGGATCATCTAGTTCCAACCCGCCTGCCACAGTATGGACACTTCACACTAGATCAGGTTGCTCACAGCCACATCCAGCCTGGCCTTCAAAAACTCCAGGGATGGGGCTTCCACCACTTCCCTGGGCAACCTGTTCCAGTGTCCACCACCGTCATGGTGAAGAATTTTTCATAATATCCAACTCAAATCTACCCATTTCAATTCTTGTTCCATTCCTCCCTAGTCCTATCATTACCTGACACCCTAAAAGTCTCTACCAGCTTTAAGATATTGAGAGGCCACAATTAGGTCTCCTTGGAGTCTTTTCTTCTCCAGACTGAATAGCTCCAACTCTCTCAGTCTGTGTTCACAGGAGAGGTGCTCCAGCCTCCAGCGTGGCCTTTTCTGGACATGTTCCAGCACATCCAGATCCGTCTTCTAAGAACGGCTCCAGAACTGGATGCAGTATCCCAGGTGGGGTCTCACCCAGAAAGGAGTATAGGGTAAGAGAATCATCTCCTTCGACCTGCTGGCTATGCTTCTCTTGATGCAGCCCAGGATCTGATTGGTTTTCCGGCTGCAAGTGCACACTGGTGGCTCATCCATTGAGCTTCTCATCCACTAGCAACCCCAAATCCTCTTTTCAAGGCTGCTCTCAATCCAGTCACTGCCCAGCCTATGCTGCTGCTTAGGATTACCCTGACCCAGATGCAGGACCTTGCGTTTGGTCTTATTGAACTATGAGGTTAGCTTGGGTCCAGCTCTCCAGCCTGTCAAGGTCCCTCTGGATGGCATCCCTTCCTCAGCAGCATGACTCCTGCACAGCCTGGTGTCGTCAGCAACCTTGCTGAGGTGCACTCAATGCCACTGTCCATGTCACCAACAAATATGTTAAACAAGACTGGTCCCAGTACTGATCCTTGAGGGACTCCACTCTTTGGGTGTGCCCATCAAGCCAGTTCTTTATCCACTGAATGGTCCATCCATCAAACCCATACTGCACCAGCTTGGGGACGGGTATCATGCAGGACAGTGTCAAAACCACTTTGCTCAGTTACAAGTAAATGACATCAGTTGCTCAGCCTTCATCTATTAATGTTGTGACCTTGTCGTAGAAGGCTGCCACCATGTTTGCCAGGCAGGATTTGCCTTTGTTGAAGTCTTGCTGGTTGTACACAATCAATTCTTCATTATTCTTCTGCCTCAGCAGTGCCTCCAGGAGGATCTGCTCCATTATCTTACTGGGCACAGAGCACATTACCAAGCACATTATGCATGTCTTGTGGAATTGAGACAAAAACTGTTCCATGCATCAAGGTGCAAACTTTTCCTACAGCATAAGGAAGTGGAGCACACTCCAAAGAAAATATGCTGGAACTGGTAAATTATGCTTCTATTTCCTAATGCAGCGTTTTAACAAAACCTGTGTTAAAACAAATCTAAAATAATGGCATTGCAAAAAACTTGTCGAGGCACCAAATCTATGTTAGTTTCCTATTTATTCTACTCCTTTTACACTTTCTCACAAATATAATAGGAGATCTCAGGTACCAATTGAGCTATAGAATTAAGAACAAGCATAACTTCATGAGTTGCACACTGGGATATCACAGTTGGATTGAGTAGTGAATGGAAATAAATTAGCCAAATATAGAAACACTTGAGTTCATAAAGCATGTAGGAAAACCTTGTGAGAGATCTATTTCATATCCAAAGAGACACTGGCAGTGTAAAATATTTAAAAAAGATGAGTGCTTTGGAGCATTTTCAACTGCAGACCTGTCCCATTCGGAGAGGAAAAGAGATTCAGTTCTTTTGTATATTCCTGTGTTATGAAATTAGAGACACAAACGAGGCCAAAATATCAGCAGCTAGACTATAAATACAATACAATACAATACAATACACAGGTTGGAAGAGACCTTCAAGATCATCGCGTCAACCCATCAAACAATCCAACCCACCCAACAACTAGACCATACAGCCAAGCACCCCATCAAGTCTTCTCCTGAACACCTCAAGTGAAGGTGAGTCCACCCCTCCATGGGCAGCCGATTCCAATGGCCCAATCACTCTCTTCCGTGTAGAACTTCTTCCTAACATCCAGCCTAAACCTGCTGGCGCAGCCTGAGACTGTGTCCTCTTGTTCTGGTGCTGGATGCCTGGGAGAAGAGGCCAACCTCTGCCTGGCTACAACCTCCCCACTGCACTGGTTAGGCTGCACCTTGAGTCCTGTGTCCAGTTCTGGGCCCCTCAGTTTAGGAAGGATGTTGACTTGCTGGAACGTGTCCAGAGAAGGGCAACAAAGCTGGTGAGGGGTTTGGAACACAAGCCCTATGAGGAAAGGCTGAGGGAGCTGGGGTTGCTTAGCCTGGAGAAGAGGAGACTGAGGGGTGACCTTATTGCTCTCTACAACTACCTGAAGGGAGGTTGTAGCCAGGCAGAGGTTGGCCTCTTCTCCCAGGCAGCCAGCACCAGAACAAGAGGACACAGTCTCAGGCTGCGCCAGGGCAGGTTTAGGCTGGATGTTAGGAAGAATTTCTACACGGAGAGAGTGATTGGCCATTGGAATCGGCTGCCCATGGAGGTGGTGGACTCACCTTCACTTGAGGTGTTCAGGAGAAGACTTGATGGGGTGCTTGGCTGTATGGTCTAGTTGTTGGGTGGGTTGGATTGTTTGATGGGTTGGACGCGATGATCTTGAAGGTCTCTTCCAACCTGGTGTATTGTATTGTATTGTATTGTATTGTATAGTCTAGCTGCTGATATTTTGGCCTCGTTTGTGTCTCTAATTTCATAACACAGGAATATACAAAAGAACTGAATCTCTTTCCCTCTCCGGAATGGGACAGGTCTGCAGTTGAAAAATGCTCCAAAGCACTCATCTTTTTTAAATATTTTACACTGCCAGTGTCTCTTTGGATATGAAATAGATCTCTCACAAGGTTTTCCTACATGCTTTATGAACTCAAGTGTTTCTATATTTGGCTAATTTATTTCCATTCACTACACAATCCAACTGTGATATCCCAGTGTGCAACTCATGAAGTTATGCTTGTTCTTAATTCTATAGCTCAATTGGTACCTGAGATCTCCTATTATATTTGTGAGAAAGTGTAAAAGGAGTAGAATAAATAGGAAACTAACATAGATTTGGTGCCTCGACAAGTTTTTTGCAATGCCATTATTTTAGATTTGTTTTAACACCAGGTTTTGTTAAAACGCGTGCATTAGGAAATAGAAGCATAATTTACCAGTTCAGCATATTTTCTTTGGAGTGTGCTCCACTTCCTTATGCTGTAGGAAAAGTTTGCACCTTGATGCATGGAACAGTTTTTGTCTCAATTCCACAAGACATGCATAATGTGCTTGGTAATGTGCTCTGTGCCCAGTAAGATAATGGAGCAGATCCTCCTGGAGGCACTGCTGAGGCAGAAGAATAATGAAGAATTGATTGTGTACAACCAGCAAGACTTCAACAAAGGCAAATCCTGCCTGGCAAACATGGTGGCCTTCTATGACAAGGTCACAACATTAATAGATGAAGGCTGAGCAACTGATGTCATTTACTTGTAACTGAGCAAAGGCTTTGACACTGTCCTGCATGACATCCTGGTCCCCAAGCTGGTGCAGTATGGGTTTGATGGATGGACCATTCAGTGGATAAAGAACTGGCTTGATGGGCACACCCAAAGAGTGGAGTCCCTCAAGGATCAGTACTGGGACCAGTCTTGTTTAACATATTTGTTGGTGACATGGACAGTGGCATTGAGTGCACCCTCAGCAAGGTTGCTGACGACACCAGGCTGTGTGGTGCAGGAGTCATGCTGGAGGGAAGGGATGCCATCCAGAGGGACCTTGACAGGCTGGAGAGTTGGACCCAAGCTAACCTCATGTAGTTCAATAAGACCAAACGCAAGGTCCTGCATCTGGGTCAGGGTAATCCTAAGCAGCAGCATAGGCTGGGCAGTGACTGGATTGAGAGCAGCCTTGAAAAAAAGGATTTGGGGTTGCTAGTGGATGAGAAGCTCAATGGATGAGCCACCAGTGTGCACTTGCAGCCCGGAAAACCAATCAGATCCTGGGCTGCATCAAGAGAAGCATAGCCAGCAGGTCGAAGGAGATGATTCTCTTACCCTATACTCCTTTCTGGTGAGACCCCACCTGGGATACTGCATCCAGTTCTGGAGCCGTTCTTAGAAGACGGATCTGGATGTGCTGGAACATGTCCAGAAAAGGGCCACGCTGGAGGGCTGGAGCACCTCTCCTGTGAACACAGACTGAGAGAGTTGGAGCTATTCAGTCTGGAGAAGAAAAGACTCCAAGGAGACCTAATTGTGGCCTTCCAATATCTTAAAGCTGGTGAGAGACTTTTTAGGGTGTCAGGTAATGATAGGACTAGGGGGAATGGAACAAGAATTGAAATGGGTAGATTTGAGATTGGATATTATGAAAAAATTCTTCACCATGACGGTGGTGAGACACTGGAACAGGTTGCCCAGGGAAGTGGTGGAAGCCCCATCCCTGGAGTTTTTGAAGGCCAGGCTGGATGTGGCTGTGAGCAACCTGATCTAGTGTGAGGTGTCCTTGCCCATGGCAGGCGGGTTGGAACTAGATGATCCTTGAAGTCCCTTCCAACCCTAACAATTCTATGATTCTATAATGACAAAAGAGAAGTTCCAGAGGGAAAAAAACTAAAAAGAAGGGTTTTGCACGATCCAGGTCAATTATGTTCCATGGAGTATGGATTGGCAAGGAATAATAATGTTGGCTCCCAAGAGAGATGTTACACAAGGAGAGACTGCCCTGCACTCTTGCACTGTGATGATTTGCCTGATATTTATCAATATCTTATACAGTCTTGATGAAACATTTATCACAGACTTGAAAATCCATTGATTAAAAAAAAGAAGTAGGAAACACAGGCAACATTCTGCTCCAAATTCCTATTGAAATTCAGTTCATCGTGCATTGGAAAGAAAAGTCTGACAATTCATTATTTTCAAGAATTTGGCATATAAATATATGCAAGGACTGGTTGTTATTTATTTGGTTATTTTCTCTGTTGTGCACTCCTGAAGTGGTAAAATCCAGATCCAGAATTAATACAAGCATGACAAGTAGCATGTTGAAGAAGATACAGTGAATCAGGTTTATATGGGTGATGGATATTGCAGGATCACAGAACCACAGCATAATGGAGGCTTGCTGGCACCTCTGGACATTGCAGTCATGCCACCAATTGAGCAAGTTCAGCCACACAAAGTTGTCCATATGGGCTTTTAATTTCTCCAAGAATGAAGACTCCATACCATCTCTATGTTGCCAGTACTTAACTACCGTCACAGTGTAATTTTTTTCTCAAATATGAGTATTTAAAACAGAATCTGTGACTTCAGACCCAAGTGTGGTTGTCACAATGCTGACACCTTAAAACCAAGCATAATTCAGCAGTTGGTGTAATGTCTTAGGCATGGTGTAATGTTTGAAGAATAGTGTTATGTGTGTACATTACAATTGTCAAAATTATTTCCCTGTTGTTATTTATTTTACTAGATGCTTTTGTCTATTCATTATGTCTGGTCACAAAATAACATTCAGTGTAAGGTGACCTGGTGAGAAAATACTATTATTCTCTTTCTTCTTGAATCACTTCTTCATACACCGCAATTTTATTTGCTCTGGATCAGAGGTATATATGAGTTCAATAAAACATCATGATGTATCCATATTAGCCTTGAAAACTCACCACACAATCACCCTTAATTTTCCAGATATTCATCCATGGTTTCTTTTTGACAAAGCAATGATTCCACCTGCTGCTAAACAAGAGGTTCATTTTTGGTTCAGTTGTGTTTTGATAAACAACATAACCAACAGAAAGTTATATTAAATGGAAAGCTAGTAGCTGATGTTTGCATAAAAACACATTCACCTCTTTGGTCATTTTGGAAGACTGTGGAAGACTGTGCTTTATTTCCACACATATATTCAGAAGTTCTACACCTAGATTGCTATGCTTTAGATGGAAAAAAAAGAGATAATTTAAACTGTTCAGCATTTGTATGCCAAGTGATTCCTCCTTGAGTGGTGAGATGTCAACTATCATACGTTAATAAAAATAGCCCATTGTAGCCAGCTGCCTAGGATGCCCTTAACAGAGTTAAGATGTTTCATAATGTTTTTATTATGCTTACTGAAGCTAAACTGAAGCTCTGCATGAAAAGTCTTCACAGGAAGAGTACAGTGCTGCATAGGAGGTGCTAAATCACCAAATCACCAAATGATAGAGGTTGAAAGGGAACTCTATATATTGTCGAGTCCAAAAGCCTGCCAAAGCACCAGGATCTGGACTTCTGGAGGGTGGAATTAAGGTTCCTTACTGAACTAACTTAGAATGTACCTTGGGAAACAGCCCTTAAAAACAAAGGGGTCTAGGAGGGCTGCACCTACTTCAAGAAAGAACTCTTGAAGGTGCAGGAACAGGCTGTGCCTATGTGCCAGAAGATCAGCTGCTGGGGCAGATGGCCAGCCTGGATGGGCAATGAACTTCTGAGTGAACTAAGGGAAAAAAAGAGGGTGTACCATCTTTGGAACAAAGGAGAGGTTACCCATGAAATGTTTAAGGATGTTGCTAGGTCATGCAGGAAAAACGAGAGGCAAAAGCCCATTTAGAGCTTATTCTGGCCACTGCTGTGCAGGAGAACAAAAAATGCTTTTATAAATATATTAATGGGAAGAGGAGGGGCAAGGACAACCTCCACTGCTTAGTGGCCATGAAGTGTAATATTGTAACTAAAGATGAGGAAAAGGCAGAGGTACTTAACACCTTCTTTGCCTCAATTTTTAATAACAAGATAGGCTGTCTTCCAGGCAACTGGCCTCCTGAGCTGGCAGATGGAGTCAGGAAGAAGTATAGTTCCCTTGTAATCCAAGAGGAAGAAGTTAGAGACCTGCTCAGCCACTTGGATCCCCACAAGTCCATGGACCAGATGTAATCCATCCTAGGGGGCTGAGAGAGCTGGCACTCTCAGCCACTTTCCATAATTTTTCAACAATCCTGGCTTACTGGAGAGGTCCCAGATGACTGGAAGCTGGCCAAGAGGCTGCCCATCCACAAGGAGGCCTGGAAAGAGGAAGAGCCAGGGAATTACAGGCCTGACCTCAGTGCCAGGCAAGATTATGGAGCAGGTCATCTTGAGTGCAATCACACAGCACTTCCAGGATGGCCAAGGGATCAAGCCCAGCCAGCATGGATTTAGGAAGGGCAGGTCCTGCCTCACCAACCTGATCTCCTTCCATGACCAGGTGACCCACCTGGTGGATGTGGGGACGGCTGTGGATGTAGTCTACCTGGACTTCAGCAAGGCCTTTGACACTGTCCCCCATAGCCAACTCCTGGCCAAGCTGGCAGCTCGTGGTTTAGACAGCAGCACTCTGTGCTGAGTTAAGAACTGGTTGGAGGGCCGAGCCCAGTGAGTGGTGGTGAATGGTGCCACATCCAGCTGGTGGCCAGTCACTAGTGGTGTGCCCCAGGGATCAGTGTTGGGCCCCATCCTGTTCAATATTTTTATTGATGATCTGGATGAGGGGATTGAGTCCATCATCAGTAAATTTGCAGATGACACCAAGCTGGGGGGCAGAGGTCAATCTGTTACAAGGTAGGAGAGTTCTGCAAATGGACAATGACAGGCTGGACAGATGGGCAGAATCCAATGGCATGAGATTTAACATATCTAAGTGCCAGGTTCTACACATTGGCCACAACAACCCCATGCAGTGCTACAGGCTGGGGTCAGAGTGGTTGGAGAGCAGTGAGGCCCAAAGGGACCTGGGGACACTCCTTGATAGCAGGCTGAACATGAGCCTGCAGTGTGCCTAGGTGGCCAAGAAGGCCAATGGCATCCTGGCCTGTATCAGGAACAGTGTGGCCAGCAGGAACAGGGAAGCTATTCTGCCCCTGTACACTGTACTGGTTAGGCCATGCCTTGAGTTCTGTGTCCAGTTTTGGGCCCCTCAGTTTATGAAAGATGTTGACTTGCTGTCCAGAGAAGGGCAACAAAGCTGGTGAGGGGTTTGAAGCACAAGCCCTCACTGGAGGAGTTTAAGAGGAGACTGGATGCAACGTTTGTTGCCATGGTTTAGTTGATTAGATGGTGTTGGGTGATAGGTTGGACTCGAAGAACTTGAAGGTCTTTTCCAACCTGGTTAATTCTATTCTACCTTCACATCCACCCCTGAGACATTTATAAACTTTGGTAAGATCCTTTCTCAGCCTTCTCTTTCCAGTACTAAAGGGCCCCTGTTCACTCAGTCTTTCCTCATAGGAGACATGTTCAAGTCCTTCAGTCATTTTTAATTCGTCTCTGTTGAATTGGGGACCCCAGAACTGAACACAGTATTCCAGGCGTGGTCTCATTAGGGCAGAGGAAGCATAAATTCAGCAGAATGATCACTGATTAGTGTATGACTAACTTGAATTTGCGCTAAATAAATGGTCCTAAATTACTTATTAAAGTAACTGAATTTAGTCTGATTAATATGAGATGAAGATTTGATTTAAAATACTTGTTTTAAAATCTTTATTCATGTAGCAATCTTTATTCATGTAGCAATGCAGTGGCACTTTGTAATGTTGCTATAGGAACAGTGCTATCTCAGTGTATATGTATTAGGCAGCATCACCTTCTTGCTTATTATTTGGACTTGCTCTTCAGCTGCTGAGGAGAAGAGAGCTCAGTAGTTAAAAACCATGTTTGCTTCTGGTTTTGTTTTGTTTTGTTTTGTTTTTCTTGGAAGGGATACTTTTTTGCATGTTACTCAAAACAAAATAAAATTAAATTAAAAATAAAAGAAAAGGAAAGAAAAAAAGGAAAAGGAAAAGAAAAAAGGAAAAGAAAAGAAAAGAAAAGAAAAGAAAAGAAAAGAAAAGAAAAGAAAAGAAAAGAAAAGAAAAGAAAAGAAAAGAAAAGAAAAGAAAAGAAAAGAAAAGAAAAGAAAAGAAAAGAAAAGAAAAGAAAAGAAAAAAAGAAAAGAAAAGAAAAGAATGAAAAAGGAATAGAAAAAAGAAAAGAACATATCTAGAGATCACAAACTCAACAAATAATATGGAAGCTATGCAAGTCAATATCATGCTGTTTTTTTCAGATACTTGTAAGTAGACTTCCATATGATTATTATTTTTAGGGTAATGTCTGCATTGATTGTGGTGGAGTAGGAAGGTTCCCCCCCACACACAAAAGAATTCCACAGCTAACTCAGCCGGAGAAGCAGATGAAAGCTGTATTTTACAAACAGATATGGAATGCAATGAATATGTACAAAAATATACAATATTTACAATATATACAGAAATATACAGCAATGTATGTAATACAGGAAACCTTTCCCCAACCCCCCACCCCCTGCGGCCAGGGGGGTTTGGCCTGCCGCTCCCTTCTCCCTCCCTACCTCCCTTTTTTCCCAAAAGGGTTAGAGAGAGAGAGAAAGGAAGGTAATTAAAAGGGGAAAACTTTGTTAAAGCTCAAAGAGAATGCAAAAGTTAGTTTTCTTATCTGGTTAGAGAGGAATCGTAGAGAGAAACGAGCCAGCTCACAGCACAGGGGGAAGAAGAAGACGACTGCAGACTGACTCCCCCCGACTGAAAGACTAAACAGAAAACTACAACTGGGTCCCACCAATGAAATTGAATTAGCATATAATTGTTTTCATTCTAATATCAAAACATTCGCCCAGAGTGTTCAGAAAATGTCTCTTTCTTAAAGGCACAGCCTAAACCGGTCACAATCCACCCCTGCTAAACAATTTCATTGGCTGTTCATACTGTCCATCCACTCCAAAACATCATTCACAGTTTGTAAGTAAAGTTCATAGTCCATTCCGGCTATCCTCAGGTGTAGATGATTCAGAAGTCCAAGAAACAAGAAAAATGGAAAACAGTTTGTCTCTTCGCAGATGAAGCGAAGAAAAGGGAAAACAGGGAAACAGGGAAACAGGGACTCTCAGTTGACTCAGGGTTCTCAGGGTTCTCAGGGTTCGTGCACCGTGGATTCCTCAGGGATTCTTCCTTTGGGCGCGATGTAGCTGTACAACACTCTGAAATTAACCTCTTTCAGCTAAAGTCAAATTTCTTTGTGGAATACACTGAATTTCACCATTCTCTTGCATTACCCAATAAGTGTGACCCGGACCTTCAGCTGAAACCACCCCTCGGACAGGTTTAGCCTCTCCTGAGGGAGAAAATACCCAAACAGTTTTACCTAACAGATTCTTTTCTTTAACAACAGGAACTCTATCGCCTTCTACTTTCTGTAGCAGATCTGAATGTGCAGGTCCAGCTCGGTTCACTGAACCTCTACTATTTACCAGCCAGGTTGCTTGTGCTAAATGCTTTTCCCAGTTTTTCAAAGATCCACCCCCATGGCTTTAAGAGTGGTCTTCAACAAACCGTTGTAGCGTTCAATCTTCCCTGCAGCTGGTGCATAGTAGGGAATGTGGAATATCCACTCAATGCCGTGCTCTTTGGCCCAGCTCTTTACAAGGTTGTTTTTGAAGTGAGTTCCGTTGTCTGACTCAATCCACTCTGGAGTTCCGTGTCTCCACAGGATTTGTCTCTCCAGACCAAGAATGGTGTTGCGTGCACTCGCATGTGGTACTGGATAAGTTTCCAACCATCCAGTGTTCGCCTCTGCCATAGTAAGCACATACTGCTTACCAGAACGAGAACGCGGTAGAGTGATGTAGTCAACTTGCCAAGCTTCACCATACTTGTACTTGGACCATCTGTCACCATACCATAAGGGCTTAAGTCGTTTTGCCTGCTTAATAGCAGCACAAATGTCACAGTCATGGATGACTTGTGTGATAGCATCCATGGAAATGTCTATGGATCTGTCACGTGCCCACTGGTAGGTTGCATCTCTGCCTTGATGTCCTGACGAATCGTGAGCCCACCGAGCTAAGAATATCTCACCTCGGTGTTTCCAGTCGAGATCAAGATCAGAGTCCATGTCTACTTGAGAAACTCTTGCAGCTAGATCTGCCTGATGGTTGTGTTGCTGTTCCTCAGTAGCTTTGCTCTTAGGAATGTGAGCATCAATGTGTCTCACCTTCACTGGAATTCTCTCGATTCCATCAGCAATGTCCTGCCACAGGTCAGCTGCCCAAATGGCCTTTCCTTTCCTCTGCCAACCGCTCTTTTTCCAGTTCTTTAGCCAACCCCACAGAGCATTGGCTACCATCCACGAGTCGGTGTAGAGATAAAGCTTTGGCCATCTCTCACGCTCAGCTACGTCGAGAGCTAGCTGGACAGCTTTTACCTCTGCAAATTCACTGGATTCTCCTTCTCCATCCTTTGCTTCTGGAACTCGGCGTGTTGGACTCCACACTGCAGACTTCCACCTTCGCTTGTTCCCGATAAGACGACAGGAACCATCTGTGAACAAAGCATATTTCTTTTCATCATCAGATAGGTCATTGTAAGGAGGAGCTTCCTCAACACGAGTCACTCTCTCCTCTGGAGGTTTGGTACAGTTGGTACCTTCAGGCCAACTTGAGATCACCTCCACCAGACCAGGTCTTTCAAGATTTCCCATTCGAGCTCTCTGTGTTATCAGAGCCATCCACTTAGACCAGGTGGAATCTGTGGCATGATGTGGTGTGGAACCTTTGCCTTTGAACATCCAATTCAAAACTGGTAATCTGGGAGCTAAGAGAAGTTGTG
>JAWKAJ010000378.1:0-16006 GCA_033816785.1 Picus viridis
CTCGGAGGGCTGCCCATGGGTTCAGCGGGGAGGGCTCCCCCTAGCGCCACCCGGTGGCCACCGGCCGCCATCGCGGCTTCCTTCCAGCGGCCCCACGCAGCGTCTGGGGGGCTATGGGTCCAAGGGGAGGGGTGGTCGGTCCCCCCGCCCCCGACACGCTCTCCAGCGCCCCCTCCGGCGTCCCCCCTCCCCTCGCAGACGCTGCGCTCGGCGCTGGCCGCCTGCCGCTGCCGGGGCTTCGTCCAGCTGCTGGTGTGGCCGGGGGCCGCTGGGGGGGCTGGCGGCAGTGGCGCAGGGCTGCGGCTGGGGGCGCTGCGGCCCAGCGCCGTCCTGCTGGGCTGGCCCCGCGGCTGGGCGACGGCGCCGGACCCCTCGGCCACCGCCAGGGGATACGTGGGTGAGTGGGGAGGGGGCGCCCGGGGGGGCACTTTGGGGGTCACTTTGGGGGCACCTTGGGGACTCCTTGGGGACACTTTGGGGACACTTTGGGGACACCTTGGGGGCACTTTGGGGGCAGCTTGGGGACACTTTGGGGACACCTTGGGGACACCTTGGGGACTCCTTGGGGACACTTTGGGGACACTTTGGGGACTCCTTGGGGACTCCTTGGGGACACTTTGGGGACACCTTGGGGACACTTTGGGGACACTTTGGGGACACTTTGGGGCACCTTGGGGACACTTTTGGGGACACCTTGGGGACACTTGGGGGCACTTTGGGGACACCTTGGGGGCACTTTGGGGGCAGCTTGGGGACACTTTGGGGACACCTTGGGGACACTCCTTGGGGACACTTTGGGGACACTTTGGGGACTCCTTGGGGACACTTTGGGGACACTTTGGGGGGGGGGGACACTTTGGGGACACCTTGGGGACACTTTGGGGGCACCTTGGGGACTCCTTGGGGACACTTTGGGGACACCTTGGGGACACCTGGGGACACTTTGGGGGCACCTTGGGGACACTTTGGGGACTCCTTGGGGACACTTTGGGGACACCAGGGACTCCTTGGGGACACTTTGGGGGCACCTTGGGGACTCCTTGGGGACTCCTTGGGGACACTTTGGGGCACCTTGGGGACACCTTGGGGACACTTTGGGGACACCTTGGGGACTCCTTGGGGACACTTTGGGGGGCACCTTGGGGGCACTGGGGACACCTTGGGGACACCTTGGGGACTCCTAGGGGACACCTTGGGGGACACTTTAGGGGACACCTTGGGGGACACCTTGAGGACTCCTTGGGGACACCTTGGGGACACCTTGGGGACTCCTTGGGGACTCCTTGGGGACACTTTGGGACTCCTTGGGGACTCCTTGGGGACTCCTTGGGGGCACCTTGGGGACTCCTTGGGGACTCCTTGGGGTCTCCTTGGGGACACCTTGGGGACTCCTTGGGGACACCTTGGGGACTCCTTGGGGACACTTTGGGGACACCTTGGGGACTCCTTGGGGACTCCTTGGGGACACTTTGGGGACTCCTTGGGGACACCTTGGGGACACCTTGGGGACTCCTTGGGGACACTGGGGACACCTTGGGGACACCTTGGGGACACCTTGGGGACTCCTTGGGGACTCCTTGGGGACACCTTGGGGACACCTTGGGGACTCCTTGGGGACACCTTGGGGACTCCTTGGGGACACTTTTGGGGACACCTTGGGGACACCTTGGGGACACTTTGGGGGCACCTTGGGGACTCCTTGGGGACTCCTTGGGGACACCTTGGGGACACCTTGGGGACTCCTTGGGGACTCCTTGGGGACTCCTTGGGGACACCTTGGGACACTTTGGGGACTCCTTGGGGACTCCTTGGGGACACCTTGGGACTCCTTGGGGTCACCTTGGGGACTTGAGGACTCCTTGGGGACACCTTGGGGACTCCTTGGGGACACCTTGGGGACACCTTGGGGACTCCTTGGGGACACTTTGGGGACACCTTGGGGACTCCTTGGGGACTCCTTGGGGGCACCTTGGGGACACCTTAGGGACTCCTTGGGGACTCCTTGGGGACACTTTGGGGACTCCTTGGGGACACCTTGGGGACTCCTTGGGGACTCCTTGGGGACTCCTTGGGGGCACCTTGGGGACACCTTGGGGACACTTTGGGGGCACCTTGGGGCACCTTGGGGACACTTTGGGGACACTTTGGGGACACCTTGGGGACACTTTGGGGACACTTTGGGGGCACCTTGGGGACTCCTTGGGGACACTTTGGGGACACCTTGGGGACACCTTGGGGACTCCTTGGGGACTCCTTGGGGACTCCTTGGGGGCACCTTGGGGACACCTTGGGGACTCCTTGGGGACACCTTGGGGACACTTTGGGGCACCTTGGGGACACCTTGGGGACACCTTGGGGACACTTTGGGGGCACCTTGGGGACACTTTGGGGACTCCTTGGGGGCACCTTTGGGACACCTTGGGGACACCTTGGGGACACTTTGGGGACTCCTTGGGGACACCTTGGGGACACCTTGGGGACTCCTTGGGGACACCTTGGGGACACTTTGGGGGCACCTGGAGGACACCTTGGGGACACTTTGGGGCACCTGGAGGACACCTTTGGGGACACTTTGGGGGCACCTTGGGGACTCCTTGGGGACACCTTGGGGACACTTTGGGGACTCCTTGGGGACACCTTGGGGACTCCTTGGGGACACCTTGGGGACACCTTGGGGACACTTTGGGGGCACCTTGGGGACACTTTGGGGACACCTTGGGGACTCCTTGGGGACACCTTGGGGACACCTTGGGGACACTTTGGGGACACTTTGGGGGCACCTTGGGGACTCCTTGGGGACACTTTGGGGACACCTTGGGGACACTTTGGGGACTCCTTGGGGACACTTTGGGGACTCCTTGGGGACACTTTGGGACACCTTGGGGACACTTTGGGGGCACCTTGGGGACACTTTGGGGACACTTTGGGGACTCCTTGGGGACACTTTGGGGACTCCTTGGGACACTTTGGGGACACTTTGGGGACTCCTTGGGGACTCCTTGGGGACACTTTGGGGACACCTTGGGGACACTTTGGGGGCACCTTGGGGACACCTTGGGGACTCCTTGGGACTCCTTGGGGACACTTTGGGGACACTTTGGGGGACACCTTGGGGGCACTTTGGGGGCAGCTTGGGGACACTTTGGGGACACCTTGGGGACACCTTGGGGACTCCTTGGGGACACTTTGGGGACACTTTGGGGACACTTTGGGGGCACCTTGGGGACACTTTGGGGACACCTTGGGGACACCTTGGGGACTCCTTGGGGACACCTTGGGGACACTTTGGGGGCACCTTGGGAACACCTTGGGGGCACCTTGGGGACACTTTGGGGGCACCTTGGGGACACTTTGGGGACACCTTGGGGACACTTTGGGGGCACCTTGGGGACACCTTGGGGACACTTTGGGGACACTTTGGGGACTCCTTGGGGGCACCTTGGGGACACCTTGGGGACACTTTGGGGACACCTTGGGGGCACCGTGGGGACACCTTGGGGACACTTTGGGGGCACCTTGGGGGCACCTTGGGGACACCTTGGGGGCACTTTGGGGACACCTTGGGGGCACCTTGGGGACACTTTGGGGACACCTTGGGGGGCACCTTGGGGACACTTTGGGGCACCTTGGGGGCACCTTGGGGGCACACTTTGGGGGCACCTTGGGGGCACCTTGGGGGCACTTTGGACACTTTGGCACTCCTTGGGGACTCCTTGGGGACACTTTGGGGACACCTTGGGGACACCTTGGGGACACTTTGGGGACTCCTTGGGGGCACCTTGGGGACACTTTGGGGACACCTTGGGGACACCTTGGGGACACTTTGGGGACTCCTTGGGGACACCTTGGGGACACTTTGGGGGCACCTTGGGGACACTTTGGGGACTCCTTGGGGACACCTTGGGGACACTTTGGGGACACCGTGGGGACACTTTGGGGACTCCTTGGGGACACCTTGGGGACACTTTGGGGACTCCTTGGGGACACTTTGGGGACACCTTGGGGACACCTTGGGGACTCCTTGGGGACACCTTGGGGACACCTTGGGGACACTTTGGGGACACCTTGGGGACACCTTGGGGACACTTTGGGGACACCTTGGGGACTCCTTGGGGACACTTTGGGGGCACCTTGGGGACACTTTGGGGACACCTTGGGGGCACCTTGGGGACTCCTTGGGGACACCTTGGGGGCACCTTGGGGACTCCTTGGGGACACCTTGGGGACACCTTGGGGACTCCTTGGGGACACCTTGGGGACACCTTGGGGACTCCTTGGGGACACCTTGGGGACACTTTGGGGACTCCTTGGGGACACCTTGGGGACACCTTGGGGACTCCTTGGGGACACCTTGGGGACACTTTGGGGACTCCTTGGGGACTCCTTGGGGACACCTTGGGGACACCTTGGGGACTCCTTGGGGACACCTTGGGGACACTTTGGGGGCACCTTGGGGACACCTTGGGGACACACTCCTTGGGGGCACCTTGGGGACACCTTGGGGACTCCTTGGGGACTCCTTGGGGACTCCTTGGGGACACCTTGGGGACACCTTGGGGACTCCTTGGGGACTCCTTGGGGACTCCTTGGGGACACCTTGGGGACACTTTGGGGACTCCTTGGGGACACCTTGGGGACACCTTGGGGACTCCTTGGGGACACCTTGGGGACACCTCCTTGGGGGCACCTTGGGGACACCTTGGGGACACTCCTTGGGGGCACCTTGGGGACTCCTTGGGGACTCCTTGGGGACTCCTTGGGGGCACCTTGGGGACACCTTGGGGACACTTTGGGGGGGCACCTTGGGGGACACCTTGGGGACACCTTGGGGACACTTTGGGGACACCTTGGGGACACTTTGGGGACACTTTGGGGGCACCTTGGGGACACTTTGGGGACACCTTGGGGACACCTTGGGGACTCCTTGGGGACTCCTTGGGGGCACCTTGCGGACACCTTGGGGACTCCTTGGGGACACCTTGGGGACACCTTGGGGACACTTTGGGGGCACCTTGGGGACACTTTGGGGACTCCTTGGGGGCACCTTGGGGACACCTTGGGGACACTTTGGGGACACCTTGGGGACACCTTGGGGACACCTTGGGGACTCCTTGGGGACACCTTGGGGACACTTTGGGGGCACCTGGAGGACACCTTGGGGACACTTTGGGGGCACCTTGGGGACTCCTTGGGGACACCTTGGGGACACTTTGGGGACTCCTTGGGGACACTTTGGGGACTCCTTGGGGACACCTTGGGGACACCTTGGGGACACTTTGGGGGCACCTTGGGGACACTTTGGGGACACCTTGGGGACTCCTTGGGGACACCTTGGGGACACCTTGGGGACACTTTGGGGACTCCTTGGGGGCACCTTGGGGACACCTTGGGGACACCTTGGGGACACTTTGGGGACTCCTTGGGGACACCTTGGGGACACCTTGGGGACTCCTTGGGGACACCTTGGGGACACTTTGGGGGCACCTGGAGGACACCTTGGGGACACTTTGGGGGCACCTTGGGGACACTTTGGGGACTCCTTGGGGACACTTTGGGGGCACCTTGGGGACACTTTGGGGACACTTTGGGGACTCCTTGGGGACACCTTGGGGACACTTTGGGGTCACCTTGGGGACACTTTGGGGGCACCTTGGGGACACTTTGGGGACTCCTTGGGGACACCTTGGGGACTCCTTGTGGACACTTTGGGGGCACCTTGGGGGCACTTTGGGGACACTTTGGGGCACCTTGGGGACACCTTGGGGACACTTTGGGGGCACCTTGGGGACACCTTGGGGACTCCTTGGGGACACTTTGGGGGCACCTTGGGGGCACTTTGGGGACTCTTTGGGGACACCTTGGGGACACCTTGGGGACACTTTGGGGACACCTTGGGGGCACCTTGGGGGCACCTTGGGGACACTTTGGGGGCACCTTGGGGGCGCCTTGGGTCGACTTTGGGGTCACCTTGGGAACTCCCTGCCTTGCCCTCCCTCCCTCTCCCTCCCCCCCCAGAGCTGCTGCGGGTGGCTGGCTCCGGGGGTCGCTCTCTGCTGGTGGCCAAAGGGACCCCCGGGGACCCCTTCACCTGGCTGCCCCCTTCGGGGACCCCCCGCCGGAGGGGGGCGCCCCCCCGGGGAACGGGAGCGGAGCCGGGGCCGGGGCCTGCCCCAGCCTGGACGTGTGGTGGGTGGTCGGCGACGGGAGGCTGCTGACGCTGCTGCCCAGGCTGCTGCGCCGCCACCCGGTGAGAGCTGGAACTGCGCTTGGGGCGGGGGCTGGGAGGGGTACGGGGGGGGGACGGACGCTGCTGCCACCCCCTGGCGAGCGCAGGAACTGCAGCCACCAGGGTCCTGGTGGCTGCAGTTCGAGGGGGGGGGGAGGGTGGGACGCCAAACTGGGGGTGTGGGCGCCTGGGGGGGGGGGGGGGGGCGTCCCATGGGTGTGTCCCCCTCCCCTCCCCACCCCCTCCCCCCAAAACAGGCCTGGAGGGGCTGCCCCCTGCGGCTCTTCACCGTGGCCCTGCTGGAGGACAACAGCGAGCGGCTGCGGCGGCTGCTGGCGGCCGTGGCCCGCCGGAGGGGGCTGGGGGAGGCCCAGACGCAGGTGGTGGAGCTGGTGAGGAGCCCCCCGGACCCCTACAGACCCCTATAGACCCCTATGGACCCCTACAGACCCCTATGGACCCCTATGGACCCCTGTGGACCTCTATAGACCCCTATAGACCCCTACAGACCCCAACAGACCCCTATAGACCCCTATGGACCCCTATGGACCCCTACAGACCCCTGTTGACCCCTATGGACCCCTATGGACCTCTATAGACTCCTATAGACCCCAATGGACCTCAGACCCCTATGGACCCCAGAATATGGACCCCTATAGGCCCCTAGACCCCAATGGACCCCTACAGACCCCTATGGACCCCTACAGTCCCCTATAGACGCCTATGGACCCCTATGGACCCCTATAGACCCCTATAGACCCCCATAGAACCCATGGACCCCTACAGACCCCTATAGACCCCTATGGACCCCTACAGACCCCTATGGACCCCTACAGACCCCTATAGACCCCTATAGACCCCTATGGACCCCTATGGACCTCTATAGACTCCTATAGACCCCCATAGAACCCAGTAGACCCCTACAGACCCCTATGGACCCATACAGACCCTATGGACCCCTACAGACCCCTATAGACCCCTACAGACCCCCCTATAGACCCCTATGGACCCCTATGGACCTCTATAGACTCCTATAGACCCCCATAGAACCCAGTAGACCCCTACAGACCCCTATGGACCCATACAGAACCCTATGGACCCCTACAGACCCCTATAGACCCCAATGGACCCCTACAGACCCCTATGGACCCCTACAGACCCCTATAGACCCCTATGGACCCCTATGGACCTCTATAGACTCCTATAGACCCCCATAGAACCCAGTAGACCCCTACAGACCCCTATGGACCCATACAGACCCTATGGACCCCTACAGACCCCTATAGACCCCTACAGACCCCAATGGACCCCTATAGACCCCTATGGACCCCTATGGACCTCTATAGACTCCTATAGACCCCCATAGAACCCAGTAGACCCCTACAGACCCCTATGGACCCATACAGACCCCTATGGACCCCTACAGACCCCTATAGACCCCTACAGACCCCTATAGACCCCTATGGACCCCTATGGACCTCTATAGACTCCTATAGACCCCCATAGAACCCAGTAGACCCCAGACCCAGATGGACCCTATGGACCCCTACAGACCCCTATGGACCCCTACAGACCCCTATAGACCCCTACAGACCCCTATAGACCCCTATGGACCCCTATGGACCTCTATAGACTCCTATAGACCCCCATAGAACCCAGTAGACCCCTACAGACCCCTATGGACCCATACAGACCCTATGGACCCCTACAGACCCCTATAGACCCCTACAGACCCCAATGGACCCCTATAGACCCCTATGGACCCCTATGGACCTCTATAGACTCCTATAGACCCCCATAGAACCCAGTAGACCCCTACAGACCCCTATGGACCCATACAGACCCCTATGGACCCCTACAGACCCCTATAGACCCCTACAGACCCCTATAGACCCCTATGGACCCCTATGGACCTCTATAGACCCCTATAGACCCCCATAGAACCCAGTAGACCCCTACAGACCCCTATGGACCCATACAGACCCTATGGACCCCTACAGACCCCTATGGACCCCTACAGACCCCTATAGACCCCTATAGACCCCTATAGACCCCTACAGACCCCTAAGGACCCCTACAGACCCCTATGGATCCCTACAGAGCCCTATAGACCTCTATAGACCCCTATAGACCCCTACAGAGCCCTATGGATCCCTACAGACCCCTATGGACCCCTACCCCAGACCCCTATTGACCCCTATGGACCCCTACAGACCCCTACAGACCCCTATAGATCCCTACAGACCCCTATAGACCCCTATAGACCCCTACAGAACCCTATGGACCCCTATGGACCTCTATAGACTCCTATAGACCACCATAGAACCCAATAGACTCCTATAGACCCCTATGGACCCCTACAGACCCCCTATAGACCCCTACAGACCCCTATTGACCCCTATGGACCCCTACAGACCCCTATGGACCCCTATGGACCCCTACAGACCCCTATGGACCCCTATGGACCCCTATGGACCTCTATAGACTCCTATAGACCCCATAGAACCCAATAGACTCCTATTGAAACCTATGGACCCCTACAGACCCCTATAGACCCCTATGGACCCCTATGGACCCCTATGGACCTCTATAGACTCCTATAGACCCCCATAGAACCCAATAGACTCCTATAGACCCCTATGGACCCCTGTTGACCCCTATGGACCCCTATGGACCTCTATAGACCCCAATGGACCTCTATAGACCCCAATAGACTCCTATAGGCCCCTGGACCCCTGTGGACCCCTACAGACCCCTATGGACCCCTACAGTCCCCTATAGACCCCTATGGACCCCTATGGACCCCTATAGACCCCCATGGACCCCTACAGACCCCTATAGACCCCTATGGACCCCTATGGACCCCTATAGACCCCTACAGACCCCTATGGACCCCTACAGTCCCCTATAGACCCCTATGGACCCCTATAGACCCCCATGGACCCCTACAGACCCCTATAGACCCCTATGGACCCCTATGGACCCCTATAGACCCCTATGGACCTCTATGGACCCCTATAGACCCCTATGGACCTCTATAGACTCCTATAGACCCCCATAGAACCCAATAGACTCCTATAGACCCCTATAGACCCCTACAGACCCCTACAGACCCCTATGGACCCCTACAGACCCCTATTGACCCCTATGGACCCCTATGGACCCCTATGGACCTCTATAGACTCCTATAGACCCCCATAGAACCCAATAGACTCCTATAGACCCCTATGGACCCCTATGGACCCCTGTTGACCCCTATGGACCCCTATGGACCTCTATAGACCCCAATGGACCTCTATAGACCCCAATAGACTCCTATAGGCCCCTGTGGGCCCCTACAGACCCCTATGGACCCCTACAGTCCCCTATGGACCCCTATGGACCCCCTATGGACCCCTGACCCCTTGACCCCTATAGATCCCCATGGACCCCTATAGACATGGACCCCTATAGACCCCCATGGACCCCTACAGGACCCCCCCTACTATAGACCCCTATGGACCCTATGGACCCCTATAGTTGACCCCTATAGACCCCTACCCCTACAGACCCCTATGGACCCCTGGACCCCTATGGACTATGGACCCTACCCCAGACCCCTATAGACCCCTATGGACCCCTATGGACCCCTATGGACCCCTACAGACCCCTATGGACAGTCCCCTGTTGACCCCTATGGACCCCCATAGAACCCAATAGACTCCTATAGACCCCTATGGACCCCTACAGACCCCCTATAGACCCCTATAGACCCCCCCCTAGAGACCCCTGGGGACCCTGGGGACCCCTCCAGCGCCCCCCGTGCCCCCGCCTGCCGCAGCACGACGGAGCCGTCTCGGCCTACACCGCCCGAGAGGACCCTGATGGTGGAGCAGAGGGCGGCCATGGCCCAGGCCCTGCGCCAGGTGGGTGGGCGGCCGGGGGGGGGCGCTAGGTGGGTGGGCGGCCACGGGGTGGGAGGGTCCCGGGGGGGTAGGGGAGTGGAGGGGGGGAGGGGTCTGTAGGGGGTCTATAGGGGTCTATAGGTGGGCATAGGGGTCCATAGGGGTCTATTGGGGTCCATAGGAGTCTATTGGGGTCAATAGGGGTCTATAGGGGTCTATAGGGGTGCATAGGGGTCTATTGGGGTCTATTGGGGTCCATAGGGGAGTCTATTGGGGTCCATAGGGGTCTATAGGGGTCTGTAGGGGTCTATAGGGGTCCATAGGGGTCTATTGGGGTCTATTGGGGTCCATAGGGGTCTATCCATAGGGGTCCATAGAGGTCCATAGGGGTCTATTGGGGTCCATAGGGGTAGGGGTCTATTGGGGTCCATAGGGGTCCATAGGGGTCTATTGGGGTCCATAGGAGTCTATTGGGGTCAATAGGGGTCTATAGGGGTCCATAGGGGTCTATAGGGGTCCATAGGAGTCTATTGGGGTCCATAGGGGTCTATTGGGGTCCATAGGGGTCCATAGGGGTCATAGGGATCTATTGGGGTCCATAGGGGTCCATGGGAGTCTATTGGGGTCCATAGGGGTCCATAGGGGTCCATAGGGGTCTATTGGGGTCCATAGGGGTCTATTGGGGTCCATAGGGGTCTATAGGGGTCTATAGGGGTCCATAGGGGTAGGGGTCTATAGGGGTCCATAGGAGTCTATAGGGGTCCATAGGGGTCTATAGGGGTCTAGGGGTCTATAGGGGTCCATAGGGGTCATATTGGGGTCTATAGGGGTCCATAGGGGTCTATTGGGGTCCATAGGGGTCTATTGGGGTCCATAGGGGTCCATAGAGGTCCATAGGGGTCCATAGGGGTCCATAGGAGTCTATTGGGGTCCATAGGGGTCTATAGGGGTCCATTGGGGTCTATAGGGGTCCATAGGGGTCTATAGGGTCCATAGGGGTCTATTGGGGTCTATAGGGGTCCATAGGGGTCCATAGAGGT
This sequence comes from Picus viridis, assembly GCA_033816785.1. NCBI lineage: Eukaryota > Metazoa > Chordata > Aves > Piciformes > Picidae > Picus > Picus viridis. The sequence goes on from JAWKAJ010000378.1 coordinate 11,151, forward strand.
CTATAGGGGTCCATAGGGGTCTATAGGGGTCCATAGGGGTCCATAGGGGTCATAGGGGTCATAGGGGTCTATAGGGGTCTATAGGGGTCCATAGGGGTCTATAGGGGTCTGTAGGGGTCTATAGGGGTCCATAGGGGTCATAAGGGGTCCATATATAGGGGTCCATAGGGGTCTATAGGGGTCTATTGGGGTCCATAGGGGTCCATAGGGGTCCATAGGGGTCCATAGGGGTCCATAGGGGTCTATAGGGGTCCATAGGGGTCCATAGGGGTCTATTGGGGTCCATAGGGGTCTATAGGGGTCTATAGGGGTCCATAGGGGTCTATAGGGGTCTATAGGGGTCCATAGGGGTCCATAGGGGTCTATAGGGGTCTATAGGGGTCCATAGGGGTCTATAGGGGTCCTGTAGGGGTCCATAGGGGTCTATTGGGGTCCATAGGGGTCTATTGGGGTCCATAGGGGTCTGTAGGTCCATAGGGGTCCATAGGGGTCTATAGGGGTCTATAGGGGTCTATAGGGGTCTATTGGGGTCCATAGGGGTCTATAGGGGTCCATAGGGGTCCATAGGGGTCCATAGGGGTCTATAGGGGTCCCATAGGGGTCCATAGGGGTCTATTGGGGTCTATTGGGGTCCATAGGGGTCTATGGGGTCCATAGGGTCCATAGGGGTCCATAGGGGTCTATAGGGGTCTATAGGGGTCTATAGGGGTCTATAGGGGTCTATAGGGGTCTATAGGGGTCTATTGGGGTCCATAGGGGTCCATAGGGGTCCATAGGGGTCTATAGGGGTCCATAGGGGTCCATAGGGGTCCATAGGGGTAGGGGTCTATAGGGGTCTATAGGGGTCCATAGGGGTCTATAGGGGTCCATAGGGGTCTATTGGGGTCTATAGGGGTCTATAGGGGTCTGTAGGGGTCCATAGGGGTCTATAGGGGTCCATAGGGGTCCATAGGGGTCTGTAGGGGTCCATAGGGGTCTGTAGGGGTCTATAGGGGTCCATAGGGGTCTATAGGGGTCTATAGGGGTCCATAGGGGTCCATAGGGGTCTATAGGGGTCCATAGGGGTCTATAGGGGTCCATAGGGGTCTATAGGGGTCTATAGGGGTCTATAGGGGTCCATAGGGGTCTGTAGGGGTCCATAGGGTCTGTAGGGGTCCATAGGGGTCTATAGGGGTCTATAGGGGTCTATGGGGGTCCATAGGGGTCTATAGGGGTCCATAGGGGTCTATAGGGGTCTATAGGGGTCTATAGGGGTCTATAGGGGTCCATAGGGGTCCATAGGGGTCTGTAGGGGTCCATAGGGGTCTGTAGGGGTCTATAGGGGTCTATAGGGGTCTATAGGGGTCTATAGAGGTCCATAGGGGTCCATAGGGGTCCATAGGGGTCTATTGGGGTCTGTAGGGGTCTATAGGGGTCTATAGGGGTCCATAGGGTCTGTATGGGTCCATAGGGGTCTATAGGGGTCTACTGGGTGGGGGTCTATAGGGGTCTATAGGGGTCTATAGGGGTCCATAGGGGTCTATAGGGGTCTATAGGGGTCTATAGGGGTCTAGGGGTCTATAGGGGTCTATAGTAGGGGGTCCATAGGGGTCTATAGGGGTCCATAGGGGTCTGTTGGGGTCTACTGGGGTCTATAGGGGTCCATAGGGGTCTATAGGGGTCCATAGGGGTCTATAGGGGTCCATAGGGGTCTATAGGGGTCTATAGGGGTCTATAGGGGTCCATAGGGGTCCATAGGGGTCTATAGGGGTAGGGGTCTATAGGGGTCTACTGGGTCTATAGGGGTCTATAGGGGTCTATAGGGGTCCATAGGGGTCCATAGGGGTCTATAGGGGTCTATTGGGGTCTGTATAGGGGTCTATAGGGGTCTATAGGGGTCTATAGGGGTCTGTAGGGGTCCATAGGGGTCTGTAGGGGTCTACTGGGTTCTATTGGGGTCTATAGGGGTCTATAGAGGAGGGGTCCATAGGGGTCCATAGGGGTCTATAGGGGTCCATAGGGGTCTGTAGGGGTCTATAGGGGTCTATAGGGGTCCATAGGGGTCTATATTGGGGTCCATAGGGGTCTGTAGGGGTCTATAGGGTTCTATGGGGGTCTATAGGAGTCTATAGGGGTCCATAGGGGTCCATAGGGGTCTATAGGGGTCCATTGGGGTCTATAGGGGTCTATAGGGGTCTGTAGGGGTCCATAGGGGTCTGTAGGGGTCCATAGGGGTCTGTAGGGGTCTACTGGGGTCTATAGGGGTCTATAGGGGTCTATAGGGGTCCATAGGGGTCCATAGGGGTCTATAGGGGTCCATAGGGGTCCATAGGGGTCCATAGGGGTCTGTAGGGGTCTATAGGGGTCTATAGGGGTCTGTAGGGGTCCATAGGGGTCTATAGGGGTCTATAGGGGTCTATAGGGGTCCATAGGGGTCCATAGGGGTCTATAGGTCCATAGGGGTCTGTAGGGGTCCATAGGGGTCTGTAGGGGTCTGTAGGGGTCTATAGGGGTCTATAGGGGTCTGGGGTCTATAGGGGTCCATAGGGGTCTATAGAGGTCCATAGGGGGGGTCTATAGGGGTCTGTAGGGGTCCATAGGGGTCTATAGGGGTCCATAGGGGTCTATAGGGGTCTATAGGGGTCTGTAGGGGTCTATAGGGGTCCATAGGGGTCTATAGGGGTCCATAGGGGTCTGTAGGGGTCCATAGGGGTCTATAGGGGTCTGTAGGGGTCCGGGGGGGGGCTCCTCACCAGCTCCACCACCTGCGTCTGGGCCTCCCCCAGCCCCCTCCCGGCGGGCCACGGCCGCCAGCAGCCGCCGCAGCCGCTCGCTGTTGTCCTCCAGCAGGGCCACGGTGAAGAGCCGCAGGGGGCAGCCCCTCCAGGCCTGTTTTGGGGGGAGGGGGTGGGGAGGGGAGGGGACACACCCATGGGACCCCCCCCCCCCCCCCCCCCAGGCGCCCACACCCCCAGTTTGGCGTCACCCACCCCCCCCCTCGAACTGCAGCCACCAGGACCCTGGTGGCTGCAGTTCCCGCGCTCGCCAGGGGTGGCAGCAGCGTCCGTCCCCCCCCGTACCCCTCCCAGCCCCCGCCCCAAGCGCAGTTCCAGCTCTCACCGGGTGGCGGCGCAGCAGCCTGGGCAGCAGCGTCAGCAGCCTCCCGTCGCCGACCACCCACCACACGTCCAGGCTGGGGCAGGCCCCGGCCCCGGCCGCTCCCGTTCCCGGGGGGCGCCCCCTCCGGCGGGGGGTCCCCGAAGGGGGGCAGCCAGGTGAAGGGGTCCCCGGGGGTCCCTTTGGCCACCAGCAGAGAGCGACCCCCGGAGCCAGCCACCCGCAGCAGCTCTGGGGGGGGAGGGAGAGGGAGGGAGGGCAAGGCAGGGAGTTCCCAAGGTGACCCCAAAGTCGACCCAAGGCGCCCCCAAGGTGCCCCCAAAGTGTCCCCAAGGTGCCCCCAAGGTGCCCCCAAGGTGTCCCCAAAGTGTCCCCAAGGTGTCCCCAAGGTGTCCCCAAAGAGTCCCCAAAGTGCCCCAAGGTGCCCCCAAAGTGTCCCCAAGGAGTCCCCAAGGTGTCCCCAAGGTGCCCCCAAAGTGTCCCCAAGGTGTCCCCAAGGTGCCCCAAAGTGTCCCCAAAGTGCCCCAAGGTGCCCCCAAAGTGTCCACAAGGAGTCCCCAAGGTGTCCCCAAGGAGTCCCCAAAGTGTCCCCAAGGTGCCCCCAAAGTGTCCCCAAGGTGACCCCCAAAGTGTCCCCAAGGTGTCCCCAAGGAGTCCCCAAAGTGTCCCCAAAGTGTCCCCAAGGTGCCCCCAAAGTGTCCCCAAGGAGTCCCCAAAGTGTCCCCAAGGTGCCCCCAAAGTGTCCCCAAGGTGTCCTCCAGGTGCCCCCAAAGTGTCCCCAAGGTGTCCCCAAGGAGTCCCCAAGGTGTCCCCAAGGTGTCCCCAAGGAGTCCCCAAAGTGTCCCCAAGGTGTCCCCAAGGTGTCCCAAGGTGCCCCCAAGGAGTCCCAAAGTGTCCCCAAGGTGTCCCCAAGGTGTCCCCAAGGAGTCCCCAAGGTGTCCCCAAAGTGTCCCCAAGGTGCCCCCAAAGTGTCCCCAAGGTGTCCCCAAGGTGTCCCCAAGGAGTCCCCAAAGTGTCCCCAAGGAGTCCCCAAAGTGTCCCCAAGGTGTCCCCAAGGAGTCCCCAAGGTGCCCCCAAAGTGTCCCCAAGGTGTCCTCCAGGTGCCCCCAAAGTGTCCCCAAGGTGTCCCCAAGGAGTCCCCAAGGTGTCCCCAAGGTGTCCCCAAAGTGTCCCCAAGGTGTCCCCAAGGTGCCCCCAAGGAGTCCCCAAAGTGTCCCCAAGGTGCCCCCAAAGTGTCCCCAAGGTGTCCCCAAGGTGTCCCCAAGGAGTCCCCAAGGTGTCCGCAAGGTGCCCCAAAGGAGTCCCCAAGGAGTCCCCAAGGTGTCCCCAACAGTGTCCCCAAAGTGTCCCCAAGGTGCCCCCAAAGTGTCCCCAAAGTGTCCCCAAGGTGTCCCCAAAGTGTCCCCAAAGTGTCCCCAAGGTGCCCCCAAGGTGCCCCCAAAGTGTCCCCAAGGTGTCCCCAAGGTGCCCCCAAGGAGTCCCCAAGGAGTCCCCAAGGTCCCCCAAGGTGTCCCCAAGGTGTCCCCAAGGTGCCCCCAAGGTGTCCCCAAGGTGTCCCCAAGGAGTCCCCAAGGTGTCCCCAAGGTGTCCCCAAGGAGTCCCCAAAGTGTCCCAAGGTGTCCCCAAGGAGTCCCCAAGGAGTCCCCAAGGAGTCCCCAAGGTGTCCCCAAGGTGTCCCCAAGGAGTCCCCAAGGAGTCCCCAAGGTGCCCCCAAAGTGTCCCCAAGGTGTCCCCAAGGTGCCCCCAAAGTGTCCCCAAGG
>JAWKAJ010000379.1:0-15966 GCA_033816785.1 Picus viridis
GATCAACAAAATGTGCTTTAGCTGAAGCCATTTGTCAAAGGGGCACAGACAGATGATTCTGGGACTGAAACTGAATCAGGGAGCCATCATTAAGCCTGTTGCTGTGCACATAGTCTTTCTTACTAGCGAGCACAGCTTGAGGTGCTGCTGAGGGGATGGGAGTGAACCAGGACCTGCACTGTGTTTCGCACCTCTTTTCGTTCCCGTTGTGATGCCAATGGGAACCCGGAAGAGTTGGGTCAATATAACATCCAGCCTGACTTTAAACTATTTCACCCATCAGGCCACTCACCACTTCTCTGGCCAACCAGGTCCAATGTTAAACCACCCTCAGTGCAAAAGTTTCTCCCTTGTCTCCACTCTGTCCCCTTGTAGTTCAAACCCATTCCACCTTGTCCTCGTGCTAAAGGGCCTGGGAAAAAGTCTCTCTGCATCTTTCCAAATTGAAAGGCTTTGGGTGTGGAAATGGCTCAAGAAGGAGTCTGTGCCAGTTCTCACATGTGCCTTTCAATCACGCAGGAGGACAATTCAGGAAGTTCAAGAAGTGTCTTGCCCCCTGTGGAGCTTCCTGCTCAAGACAACCTGGGAGCAGGCCTGCAGTCTGCTAAGGAGCAGCATGGAAAGGGTAACTCCTGACACACTGAATAGTTCCCGCTGTAAGCTCCTTTAGAGTGAAGCAGCTGATGAACAGCAGAGTGAAATAAGCACTCACTCCCAACACTGTTGCTTTTTCTTTCCTCCTTTATAGGAGGACTTCCAAAACCAAAAAGAAGCCTCAAGGGCCTCCTCAGCAGGGTGGGGAAGCGGCACAACAAAACCACCATTTACGCACCCTGTGACTCGATGAGGAACAAGGAGGAGCAGGTCCGGGGGAGCTGGCCCAGCGGCAGAGGTGAGTGGAGGAGACTCCAGCTCAATGGGCTGGATGTGAAGAAGTAACAAATGGCAAGCAGTACCTCGTGGCAAAGCCTCCACCCACCCTGTCTGGAAGACCTGGCACAGCCTAGCATGGCACAAACACCCCAGCAGCAGGGCCCCTTCCACAACACCAGCCCTACGAGGGCCTGCCCAAGCTGGGACAGGAAGCAGATGCTGTTCTCTGCTGCTGCACCCTGCCAGCCTGGTTCCTGTAGTAAGTCTTCTTTGGAGCTCAGCAGCCCTTTGTCCAAGCACAGAGGGTTGCTTTTCTCTTGCCAGGCTTGAGTGGGGCACGCATTACCAGAAAGACATGGCACAGCCTTCCCATAGATGTAATAAAACCCATCCCTTCCATCTCTCAGACTCCATGCATGCAGCACTGATCAGGGGAAAACAGAGCCTTCAGGAGAACCCTCAGCATTCCTAGTGTGCCACAGACATTTTTAATAATCCTGGGCCCCAAAATGAAAAGGGAATTTACCAGAAGTGACAGTAGCCAACAGGGATAAGTTACTCTGTGGACAAGAACAGGCACCTGTAGCATGAACAGACTACCAGTATTTCAGTTTGGATACACTAGGAGGGCAGTGAGGGGTGGCAGAGAGTGTGGGGTGGGTGTGTTCCCCTTTACCAGCAGGCTATGAATACGGGTGGAATGGCACACAAACAGCTGTTGCCCTTCCACTGGAGAGCGTGAAACCCTGTGAGTATTTTTACCAACTGTATTTCCTTCCTTTTTGTATGTAGCATTGAGCAAAAGATGCCTGCAGGGGGAAAAATAGCAGATAACAGCAGCGCTCCATGGCTGGATCCTGTAGTTCCATTAGTAGAGGTAATGCAGAAGTCACACTTGTGTAGCACCAGGGCTGAAATGCAGGGTGGAGCTGCAGTGGTGGTGGGGATCCCTTTCCCCACTGACAGACACTGTCTGTCTCTCTCTGTTCTCACTTGCTTTGCTTTCTGCCCTGGAGAAAGAGGAGCCTGAGATCAACAAAATGTGCTTTAGCTGAAGCCATTTGTCAAAGGGGCACAGACAGATGATTCTGGGACTGAAACTGAATCAGGGAGCCATCATTAAGCCTGTTGCTGTGCACATAGTCTTTCTTACTAGCGAGCACAGCTTGAGGTGCTGCTGAGGGGATGGGAGTGAACCAGGACCTGCACTGTGTTTCGCACCTCTTTTCGTTCCCGTTGTGATGCCAATGGGAACCCGGAAGAGTTGGGTCAATATAACATCCAGCCTGACTTTAAACTATTTCACCCATCAGGCCACTCACCACTTCTCTGGCCAACCAGGTCCAATGTTAAACCACCCTCAGTGCAAAAAGTTTCTCCCTTGTCTCCACTCTGTCCCCTTGTAGTTCAAACCCATTCCACCTTGTCCTCGTGCTAAAGGGCCTGGGAAAAAGTCTCTCTGCATCTTTCCAAATTGAAAGGCTTTGGGTGTGGAAATGGCTCAAGAAGGAGTCTGTGCCAGTTCTCACATGTGCCTTTCAATCACGCAGGAGGACAATTCAGGAAGTTCAAGAAGTGTCTTGCCCCCTGTGGAGCTTCCTGCTCAAGACAACCTGGGAGCAGGCCTGCAGTCTGCTAAGGAGCAGCATGGAAAGGGTAACTCCTGACACACTGAATAGTTCCGCTGTAAGCTCCTTTAGAGTGAAGCAGCTGATGAACAGCAGAGTGAAATAAGCACTCACTCCCAACACTGTTGCTTTTTCTTTCCTCCTTTATAGGAGGACTTCCAAAACCAAAAAGAAGCCTCAAGGGCCTCCTCAGCAGGGTGGGGAAGCGGCACAACAAAACCACCATTTACGCACCCTGTGACTCGATGAGGAACAAGGAGGAGCAGGTCCGGGGGGAGCTGGCCCAGCGGCAGAGGTGAGTGGAGGAGACTCCAGCTCAATGGGCTGGATGTGAAGAAGTAACAAATGGCAAGCAGTACCTCGTGGCAAAGCCTCCACCCACCCTGTCTGGAAGACCTGGCACAGCCTAGCATGGCACAAACACCCCAGCAGCAGGGCCCCTTCCACAACACCAGCCCTACGAGGGCCTGCCCAAGCTGGGACAGGAAGCAGATGCTGTTCTCTGCTGCTGCACCCTGCCAGCCTGGTTCCTGTAGTAAGTCTTCTTTGGAGCTCAGCAGCCCTTTGTCCAAGCACAGAGGGTTGCTTTTCTCTTGCCAGGCTTGAGTGGGGCACGCATTACCAGAAAGACATGGCACAGCCTTCCCATAGATGTAATAAAACCCATCCCTTCCATCTCTCAGACTCCATGCATGCAGCACTGATCAGGGGAAAACAGAGCCTTCAGGAGAACCCTCAGCATTCCTAGTGTGCCACAGACATTTTTAATAATCCTGGGCCCCAAAATGAAAAGGGAATTTACCAGAAGTGACAGTAGCCAACAGGGATAAGTTACTCTGTGGACAAGAACAGGCACCTGTAGCATGAACAGACTACCAGTATTTCAGTTTGGATACACTAGGAGGGCAGTGAGGGGTGGCAGAGAGTGTGGGGTGGGTGTGTTCCCCTTTACCAGCAGGCTATGAATACGGGTGGAATGGCACACAAACAGCTGTTGCCCTTCCACTGGAGAGCGTGAAACCCTGTGAGTATTTTTACCAACTGTATTTCCTTCCTTTTTGTATGTAGCATTGAGCAAAAGATGCCTGCAGGGGGAAAAATAGCAGATAACAGCAGCACTCCATGGCTGGATCCTGTAGTTCCATTAGTAGAGGTAATGCAGAAGTCACACTTGTGTAGCACCAGGGCTGAAATGCAGGGTGGAGCTGCAGTGGTGGTGGGGATCCCTTTCCCCACTGACAGACACTGTCTGTCTCTCTCTGTTCTCACTTGCTTTGCTTTCTGCCCTGGAGAAAGAGGAGCCTGAGATCAACAAAATGTGCTTTAGCTGAAGCCATTTGTCAAAGGGGCACAGACAGATGATTCTGGGACTGAAACTGAATCAGGGAGCCATCATTAAGCCTGTTGCTGTGCACATAGTCTTTCTTACTAGCGAGCACAGCTTGAGGTGCTGCTGAGGGGATGGGAGTGAACCAGGACCTGCACTGTGTTTCGCACCTCTTTTCGTTCCCGTTGTGATGCCAATGGGAACCCGGAAGAGTTGGGTCAATATAACATCCAGCCTGACTTTAAACTATTTCACCCATCAGGCCACTCACCACTTCTCTGGCCAACCAGGTCCAATGTTAAACCACCCTCAGTGCAAAAAGTTTCTCCCTTGTCTCCACTCTGTCCCCTTGTAGTTCAAACCCATTCCACCTTGTCCTCGTGCTAAAGGGCCTGGGAAAAAGTCTCTCTGCATCTTTCCAAATTGAAAGGCTTTGGGTGTGGAAATGGCTCAAGAAGGAGTCTGTGCCAGTTCTCACATGTGCCTTTCAATCACGCAGGAGGACAATTCAGGAAGTTCAAGAAGTGTCTTGCCCCCTGTGGAGCTTCCTGCTCAAGACAACCTGGGAGCAGGCCTGCAGTCTGCTAAGGAGCAGCATGGAAAGGGTAACTCCTGACACACTGAATAGTTCCCGCTGTAAGCTCCTTTAGAGTGAAGCAGCTGATGAACAGCAGAGTGAAATAAGCACTCACTCCCAACACTGTTGCTTTTTCTTTCCTCCTTTATAGGAGGACTTCCAAAACCAAAAAGAAGCCTCAAGGGCCTCCTCAGCAGGGTGGGGAAGCGGCACAACAAAACCACCATTTACGCACCCTGTGACTCGATGAGGAACAAGGAGGAGCAGGTCCGGGGGGAGCTGGCCCAGCGGCAGAGGTGAGTGGAGGAGACTCCAGCTCAATGGGCTGGATGTGAAGAAGTAACAAATGGCAAGCAGTACCTCGTGGCAAAGCCTCCACCCACCCTGTCTGGAAGACCTGGCACAGCCTAGCATGGCACAAACACCCCAGCAGCAGGGCCCCTTCCACAACACCAGCCCTACGAGGGCCTGCCCAAGCTGGGACAGGAAGCAGATGCTGTTCTCTGCTGCTGCACCCTGCCAGCCTGGTTCCTGTAGTAAGTCTTCTTTGGAGCTCAGCAGCCCTTTGTCCAAGCACAGAGGGTTGCTTTTCTCTTGCCAGGCTTGAGTGGGGCACGCATTACCAGAAAGACATGGCACAGCCTTCCCATAGATGTAATAAAACCCATCCCTTCCATCTCTCAGACTCCATGCATGCAGCACTGATCAGGGGAAAACAGAGCCTTCAGGAGAACCCTCAGCATTCCTAGTGTGCCACAGACATTTTTAATAATCCTGGGCCCCAAAATGAAAAGGGAATTTACCAGAAGTGACAGTAGCCAACAGGGATAAGTTACTCTGTGGACAAGAACAGGCACCTGTAGCATGAACAGACTACCAGTATTTCAGTTTGGATACACTAGGAGGGCAGTGAGGGGTGGCAGAGAGTGTGGGGTGGGTGTGTTCCCCTTTACCAGCAGGCTATGAATACGGGTGGAATGGCACACAAACAGCTGTTGCCCTTCCACTGGAGAGCGTGAAACCCTGTGAGTATTTTTACCAACTGTATTTCCTTCCTTTTTGTATGTAGCATTGAGCAAAAGATGCCTGCAGGGGGAAAAATAGCAGATAACAGCAGCGCTCCATGGCTGGATCCTGTAGTTCCATTAGTAGAGGTAATGCAGAAGTCACACTTGTGTAGCACCAGGGCTGAAATGCAGGGTGGAGCTGCAGTGGTGGTGGGGATCCCTTTCCCCACTGACAGACACTGTCTGTCTCTCTCTGTTCTCACTTGCTTTGCTTTCTGCCCTGGAGAAAGAGGAGCCTGAGATCAACAAAATGTGCTTTAGCTGAAGCCATTTGTCAAAGGGGCACAGACAGATGATTCTGGGACTGAAACTGAATCAGGGAGCCATCATTAAGCCTGTTGCTGTGCACATAGTCTTTCTTACTAGCGAGCACAGCTTGAGGTGCTGCTGAGGGGATGGGAGTGAACCAGGACCTGCACTGTGTTTCGCACCTCTTTTCGTTCCCGTTGTGATGCCAATGGGAACCCGGAAGAGTTGGGTCAATATAACATCCAGCCTGACTTTAAACTATTTCACCCATCAGGCCACTCACCACTTCTCTGGCCAACCAGGTCCAATGTTAAACCACCCTCAGTGCAAAAAGTTTCTCCCTTGTCTCCACTCTGTCCCCTTGTAGTTCAAACCCATTCCACCTTGTCCTCGTGCTAAAGGGCCTGGGAAAAAGTCTCTCTGCATCTTTCCAAATTGAAAGGCTTTGGGTGTGGAAATGGCTCAAGAAGGAGTCTGTGCCAGTTCTCACATGTGCCTTTCAATCACTCAGGAGGACAATTCAGGAAGTTCAAGAAGTGTCTTGCCCCCTGTGGAGCTTCCTGCTCAAGACAACCTGGGAGCAGGCCTGCAGTCTGCTAAGGAGCAGCATGGAAAGGGTAACTCCTGACACACTGAATAGTTCCCGCTGTAAGCTCCTTTAGAGTGAAGCAGCTGATGAACAGCAGAGTGAAATAAGCACTCACTCCCAACACTGTTGCTTTTTCTTTCCTCCTTTATAGGAGGACTTCCAAAACCAAAAGAAGCCTCAAGGGCCTCCTCAGCAGGGTGGGGAAGCGGCACAACAAAACCACCATTTACGCACCCTGTGACTCGATGAGGAACAAGGAGGCGGAGCAGGTCCGGGGGAGCTGGCCCAGCGGCAGAGGTGAGTGGAGGAGACTCCAGCTCAATGGGCTGGATGTGAAGAAGTAACAAATGGCAAGCAGTACCTCGTGGCAAAGCCTCCACCCACCCTGTCTGGAAGACCTGGCACAGCCTAGCATGGCACAAACACCCCAGCAGCAGGGCCCCTTCCACAACACCAGCCCTACGAGGGCCTGCCCAAGCTGGGACAGGAAGCAGATGCTGTTCTCTGCTGCTGCACCCTGCCAGCCTGGTTCCTGTAGTAAGTCTTCTTTGGAGCTCAGCAGCCCTTTGTCCAAGCACAGAGGGTTGCTTTTCTCTTGCCAGGCTTGAGTGGGGCACGCATTACCAGAAAGACATGGCACAGCCTTCCCATAGATGTAATAAAACCCATCCCTTCCATCTCTCAGACTCCATGCATGCAGCACTGATCAGGGGAAAACAGAGCCTTCAGGAGAACCCTCAGCATTCCTAGTGTGCCACAGACATTTTTAATAATCCTGGGCCCCAAAATGAAAAGGGAATTTACCAGAAGTGACAGTAGCCAACAGGGATAAGTTACTCTGTGGACAAGAACAGGCACCTGTAGCATGAACAGACTACCAGTATTTCAGTTTGGATACACTAGGAGGGCAGTGAGGGGTGGCAGAGAGTGTGGGGTGGGTGTGTTCCCCTTTACCAGCAGGCTATGAATACGGGTGGAATGGCACACAAACAGCTGTTGCCCTTCCACTGGAGTGCGTGAAACCCTGTGAGTATTTTTACCAACTGTATTTCCTTCCTTTTTGTATGTAGCATTGAGCAAAAGATGCCTGCAGGGGGAAAAATAGCAGATAACATCAGCCTCCATGGCTGGATCCTGTAGTTCCATTAGTAGAGGTAATGCAGAAGTCACACTTGTGTAGCACCAGGGCTGAAATGCAGGGTGGAGCTGCAGTGGTGGTGGGGATCCCTTTCCCCACTGACAGACACTGTCTGTCTCTCTCTGTTCTCACTTGCTTTGCTTTCTGCCCTGGAGAAAGAGGAGCCTGAGATCAACAAAATGTGCTTTAGCTGAAGCCATTTGTCAAAGGGTCACAGACAGATGATTCTGGGACTGAAACTGAATCAGGGAGCCATCATTAAGCCTGTTGCTGTGCACATAGTCTTTCTTACTAGCGAGCACAGCTTGAGGTGCTGCTGAGGGGATGGGAGTGAACCAGGACCTGCACTGTGTTTCGCACCTCTTTTCGTTCCCGTTGTGATGCCAATGGGAACCCGGAAGAGTTGGGTCAATATAACATCCAGCCTGACTTTAAACTATTTCACCCATCAGGCCACTCACCACTTCTCTGGCCAACCAGGTCCAATGTTAAACCACCCTCAGTGCAAAAAGTTTCTCCCTTGTCTCCACTCTGTCCCCTTGTAGTTCAAACCCATTCCACCTTGTCCTCGTGCTAAAGGGCCTGGGAAAAAGTCTCTCTGCATCTTTCCAAATTGAAAGGCTTTGGGTGTGGAAATGGCTCAAGAAGGAGTCTGTGCCAGTTCTCACATGTGCCTTTCAATCACTCAGGAGGAGGATGCAGGAAGTTCAAGAAGTGTCTTGCCCCCTGTGGATTATCCAGGACAAGACAACCTGGGAGCAGGCCTGCAGTCTGCTAAGGATCAGGGTGGCAAGGGTAATTCCTGACACACTGAATAGTTCCCTTTGTAAGCTCCTTTAGAGGGAAGCAGCTGATGAACAGCAGAGTGAAATAAGCACTCCCAGCACTGTTGCTTTTTCTTTCCTCCTTTATAGGAGGACGTCCAAAAGTCAAAAGGAGCCTCAAGGGCCTCGGTGGCAGGGTGGGGAAGCGGCAGCCCAACAAAGCCTTCCATTTCTGCACCCTCACTCGTGGAACAATGAGGAGGAGGAGGTCCGGGGCAAGCTGGCCCAGCGGCAGAGGTGAGTGGAAGAGACTCCAGCTCAATGGGCTGGATGTGAATGGCAAGCAGTACCTCGTGGCAAAGCCTCCACCCACCCTGTCTGGAAGACCTGGCACAGCCTAGCATGGCACAAACACCCCAGCAGCAGGGCCCCTTCCACAACACCAGCCCTACGAGGGCCTGCCCAAGCTGGGACAGGAAGCAGATGCTGTTCTCTGCTGCTGCACCCTGCCAGCCTGGTTCCTGTAGTAAGTCTTCTTTGGAGCTCAGCAGCCCTTTGTCCAAGCACAGAGGGTTGCTTTTCTCTTGCCAGGCTTGAGTGGGGCACGCATTACCAGAAAGACATGGCACAGCCTTCCCATAGATGTAATAAAACCCATCCCTTCCATCTCTCAGACTCCATGCATGCAGCACTGATCAGGGGAAAACAGAGCCTTCAGGAGAACCCTCAGCATTCCTAGTGTGCCACAGACATTTTTAATAATCCTGGGCCCCAAAATGAAAAGGGAATTTACCAGAAGTGACAGTAGCCAACAGGGATAAGTTACTCTGTGGACAAGAACAGGCACCTGTAGCATGAACAGACTACCAGTATTTCAGTTTGGATACACTAGGAGGGCAGTGAGGGGTGGCAGAGAGTGTGGGGTGGGTGTGTTCCCCTTTACCAGCAGGCTATGAATACGGGTGGAATGGCACACAAACAGCTGTTGCCCTTCCACTGAGAGTGTGTGATACTGTATTTTTGCCAACTGTATTTCCTTCCTTTTTATATGCAGCATTGAGGAAAAGCTGCCTGCAGGGGGAAAAAGGGAAGATAACATCTCCTCCTGGCTGGATCCTGTCCTTCCATTAGTAGAGGTAATGCAGAAGTCACACTTGTGTAGCACCAGGGCTGAAATGCAGGATGGAGCTGCAGTGGTGGTGGGGATCCCCTTCCCCACTGACAGACACTGTCTGTCTCTCTCTGTTCCACTTGCTTTGCTTTCTGCCCTGGAGAAAGAGGAGCCTGAGATCAACAAAATGTGCTTTAGCTGAAGCCATTTGTTCAAAGGGTCACAGACAGATGATTCTGGGACAGAAACTGAATCAGGGAGCCATCATTAAGCCTGTTGCTGTGCACATAGTCTTTCTTACTAGCGAGCACAGCTTGAGGTGCTGCTGAGGGGATGGGAGTGAACCAGGACCTGCACTGTGTTTCGCACCTCTTTTCGTTCCCGTTGTGATGCCAATGGGAACCCGGAAGAGTTGGGTCAATATAACATCCAGCCTGACTTTAAACTATTTCACCCATCAGGCCACTCACCACTTCTCTGGCCAACCAGGTCCAATGTTAAACCACCCTCAGTGCAAAAAGTTTCTCCCTTGTCTCCACTCTGTCCCCTTGTAGTTCAAACCCATTCCACCTTGTCCTCGTGCTAAAGGGCCTGGGAAAAAGTCTCTCTGCATCTTTCCAAATTGAAAGGCTTTGGGTGTGGAAATGGCTCAAGAAGGAGTCTGTGCCAGTTCTCACATGTGCCTTTCAATCACTCAGGAGGATGCAGGAAGTTCAAGAAGTGTCTTGACTCCTGTGGATTTTCCAGAACAAGACAACCTGGGAGCAGGCCTGCAGTCTGGTAAGGATCAGGGTGGCAAGGGTAATTCCTGACGCACTGAAAAGTTCTGAAAGTTCCTTCAGAGGGAAGCAGCTGATGAACAGCAGAGTGAAATAAGCACTCCCAGCACTGTTGCTTTTTCTTTCCTCCTTTATAGGCGGATGTCCAAAAGCCGAAAGGAGCCCCAAGGCCCTCAACATTCCGATGTGGAAGTGGCAGCCCATCAACAGCTCTTCCATACTCTGCGACTCACTGTGGAACAATGAGGAGGAGGAGGTCCGAGGCAAGTTGACCCAGGTGCAGAGGTGAGTGGAAGAGACTCCAGCTCAATGGGCTAGATGTGAATGGCAGGTGGAATGGCACATGAACAGCTGTTGCCCTTCCACTGGAGTGTGTGATACTGTATTGTTGCCAACTGCATTTCCTTCCTTTTTATATGCAGCATTGAGGAAAAGCTGCCTGCTGCAGGGAAAAGGGAAGATAACATCTCCTCCTGGCTGGATCCTGTCCTTCCATTTGTAGAGGTAAAGCAGAAGTCACACTTGTGTAGCACCAGGGCTGAAATGCAGGATGGAGCTGCAGAGGTACTGGGGATCCCCTTCCCCTCTGACAGACACTGTGTCTCTCTCTGTTCCACTTGCTTTGCTTTCTGCCCTGGAGAAAGAGGAGCCTGAGATCAACAAAATGTGCTTTAGCTGAAGCCAGTTGTTTAAAGGGTCACAGACAGATGATTCTGGGACAGAAACTGAATCAGGGAGCCATCATTAAGCCTGTTGCTGTGCACATAGTGGCTCTTTCTGAGTACAGCTTGAGGTGCTGCTGAGGGGATGGGAGTGAACCAAGACCTGCACTGTGTTTCGCACCTCTTTTCGTTCCCGTTGTGATGCCAATGGGAACCCGGAAGAGTTGGGTCAATATAACATCCAGCCTGACCTTAAACTATTTCACCCATCAGGCCACTCACCACTTCTCTGGCCAACCAGGTCCAATGTTAAACCACCCTCAGTGCAAAAAGTTTCTCCCTTGTCTCCACTCTGTCCCCTTGTAGTTCAAACCCATTCCACCTTGTCCTCGTGCTAAAGGGCCTGGGAAAAAGTCTCTCTGCATCTTTCCAAATTGAAAGGCTTTGGGTGTGGAAATGGCTCAAGAAGGAGTCTGTGCCAGTTCTCACATGTGCCTTTCAATCACTCAGGAGGATGCAGGAAGTTCAGGTAGCGACTTGCCCCCTTTGGATTATCCAGGACAAGGCAACCTGGGAGCAGGCCTGCAGTCTGGTAAGGATCAGGGTGGCAAGGGTAATTCCTGACGCACTGAATGGTTCCCTTTGTAAGCTCCTTTCAAGGGAAGCAGCTGATGAACAGCAGAGTGAAATAAGCACTCCCAGCACTGTTGCTTTTTCTTTCCTCCTTTATAGGAGGACGTCCAAAAGTCAAGAGGAGCCTCAAGGGCCTCGGTGGCAGGGTGTGGAAGCAGCAGCCCAGCAGAAGCTCTTCCATACTCTGCACCTCACTGTGGAACAATGAGGAGGAGGAGGTCCGGGGCAAGTTGGCCCAGCGGCAGAGGTGAGTGGAAGAGACTCCAGCTCAATGGGCTAGATGTGAATGGCAGGTGGAATGGCACATGAACAGCTGTTGCCCTTCCACTGGAGTGTGTGATACTGTATTGTTGCCAACTGTATTTCCTTCCTTTTTATATGCAGCATTGAGGAAAAGCTGCCTGCTGCAGGGAAAAGGGAAGATAACATCTCCTCCTGGCTGGATCCTTTCCTTCCATTTGTAGAGGTAAAGCAGAAGTCACACTTGTGTAGCACCTGGGCTGAAATGCAGGATGGAGCTGCAGAGGTACTGGGGATCCCCTTCCCCAGTGACAGACACTGTGTCTCTCTCTGTTCCACTTGCTTTGCTTTCTGCCCTGGAGAAAGAGGAGCCTGAGATCAACAAAATGTGCTTTAGCTGAAGCCAGTTGTTTAAAGGGTCATAGACAGATGATTCTGGGACAGAAACTGAATCAGGGAGCCATCATTAAGCCTGTTGCTGTGCACATAGTGGCTCTTTCTGAGTATGGCTTGAGGTGCTGCTGAGGGGATGGGAGTGAACCAGGACCTGCACTGTGATTCGCACCTCTTTTCGTTCCCGTTGTGATGCCAATGGGAACCCGGAAGAGTTGGGTCAATATAACATCCAGCCTGACCTTAAACTATTTCACCCATCAGGCCACTCACCACTTCTCTGGCCAACCAGGTCCAATGTTAAACCACCCTCAGTGCAAAAAGTTTCTCCCTTGTCTCCACTCTGTCCCCTTGTAGTTCAAACCCATTCCACCTTGTCCTCGTGCTAAAGGGCCTGGGAAAAAGTCTCTCTGCATCTTTCCAAATTGAAAGGCTTTGGGTGTGGAAATGGCTCAAGAAGGAGTCTGTGCCAGTTCTCACATGTGCCTTTCAATCACTCAGGAGGATGCAGGAAGTTCAGGTAGCGACTTGCCCCCTGTGGATTATCCAGGACAAGGCAACCTGGGAGCAGGCCTGCAGTCTGGTAAGGATCAGGGTGGCAAGGGTAATTCCTGACGCACTGAATGGTTCCCTTTGTAAGCTCCTTTCAAGGGAAGCAGCTGATGAACAGCAGAGTGAAATAAGCACTCCCAGCACTGTTGCTTTTTCTTTCCTCCTTTATAGGAGGACGTCCAAAAGTCAAGAGGAGCCTCAAGGGCCTCGGCGGCAGGGTGTGGAAGCAGCAGCCCAGCAGAAGCTCTTCCATACTCTGC
The DNA here is from genome assembly GCA_033816785.1 of Picus viridis. Lineage (NCBI taxonomy): Eukaryota > Metazoa > Chordata > Aves > Piciformes > Picidae > Picus > Picus viridis. Next base: position 12,843 of record JAWKAJ010000379.1, read on the forward strand.
ACCTCACTGTGGAACAATGAGGAGGAGGAGGTCCGGGGCAAGTTGGCCCAGCGGCAGAGGTGAGTGGAAGAGACTCCAGCTCAATGGGCTAGATGTGAATGGCAGGTGGAATGGCACATGAACAGCTGTTGCCCTTCCACTGGAGTGTGTGATACTGTATTGTTGCCAACTGTATTTCCTTCCTTTTTATATGCAGCATTGAGGAAAAGCTGCCTGCTGCAGGGAAAAGGGAAGATAACATCTCCTCCTGGCTGGATCCTTTCCTTCCATTTGTAGAGGTAAAGCAGAAGTCACACTTGTGTAGCACCTGGGCTGAAATGCAGGATGGAGCTGCAGAGGTACTGGGGATCCCCTTCCCCAGTGACAGACACTGTGTCTCTCTCTGTTCCACTTGCTTTGCTTTCTGCCCTGGAGAAAGAGGAGCCTGAGATCAACAAAATGTGCTTTAGCTGAAGCCAGTTGTTTAAAGGGTCATAGACAGATGATTCTGGGACAGAAACTGAATCAGGGAGCCATCATTAAGCCTGTTGCTGTGCACATAGTGGCTCTTTCTGAGTATGGCTTGAGGTGCTGCTGAGGGGATGGGAGTGAACCAGGACCTGCACTGTGATTCGCACCTCTTTTCATTCCCGTTGTGATGCCAATGGGAACCCGGAAGAGTTGGGTCAATATAACATCCAGCCTGACCTTAAACTATTTCACCCATCAGGCCACTCACCACTTCTCTGGCCAACCAGGTCCAATGTTAAACCACCCTCAGTGCAAAAAGTTTCTCCCTTGTCTCCACTCTGTCCCCTTGTAGTTCAAACCCATTCCACCTTGTCCTCGTGCTAAAGGGCCTGGGAAAAAGTCTCTCTGCATCTTTCCAAATTGAAAGGCTTTGGGTGTGGAAATGGCTCAAGAAGGAGTCTGTGCCAGTTCTCACATGTGCCTTTCAATCACTCAGGAGGATGCAGGAAGTTCAGGTAGCGACTTGCCCCCTGTGGATTATCCAGGACAAGGCAACCTGGGAGCAGGCCTGCAGTCTGGTAAGGATGAGGGTGGCAAGGGTAATTCCTGACGCACTGAATGGTTCCCTTTGTAAGCTCCTTTCAAGGGAAGCAGCTGATGAACAGCAGAGTGAAATAAGCACTCCCAGCACTGTTGCTTTTTCTTTCCTCCTTTATAGGAGGACGTCCAAAAAGTCAAGAGGAGCCTCAAGGGCCTCGGCGGCAGGGTGTGGAAGCAGCAGCCCAGCAGAAGCTCTTCCATACTCTGCACCTCACTGTGGAACAATGAGGAGGAGGAGGTCCGGGGCAAGTTGGCCCAGCGGCAGAGGTGAGTGGAAGAGACTCCAGCTCAATGGGCTAGATGTGAATGGCAGGTGGAATGGCACATGAACAGCTGTTGCCCTTCCACTGGAGTGTGTGATACTGTATTGTTGCCAACTGTATTTCCTTCCTTTTTATATGCAGCATTGAGGAAAAGCTGCCTGCTGCAGGGAAAAGGGAAGATAACATCTCCTCCTGGCTGGATCCTGTCCTTCCATTTGTAGAGGTAAAGCAGAAGTCACACTTGTGTAGCACCAGGGCTGAAATGCAGGATGGAGCTGCAGAGGTACTGGGGATCCCATTCCCCAGTGACAGACACTGTGTCTCTCTCTGTTCCACTTGCTTTGCTTTCTGCCCTGGAGAAAGAGGAGCCTGAGATCAACAAAATGTGCTTTAGCTGAAGCCAGTTGTTTAAAGGGTCATAGACAGATGATTCTGGGACAGAAACTGAATCAGGGAGCCATCATTAAGCCTGTTGCTGTGCACATAGTGGCTCTTTCTGAGTATGGCTTGAGGTGCTGCTGAGGGGATGGGAGTGAACCAGGACCTGCACTGTGATTCGCACCTCTTTTCGTTCCCGTTGTGATGCCAATGGGAACCCGGAAGAGTTGGGTCAATATAACATCCAGCCTGACCTTAAACTATTTCACCCATCAGGCCACTCACCACTTCTCTGGCCAACCAGGTCCAATGTTAAACCACCCTCAGTGCAAAAAGTTTCTCCCTTGTCTCCACTCTGTCCCCTTGTAGTTCAAACCCATTCCACCTTGTCCTCGTGCTAAAGGGCCTGGGAAAAAGTCTCTCTGCATCTTTCCAAATTGAAAGGCTTTGGGTGTGGAAATGGCTCAAGAAGGAGTCTGTGCCAGTTCTCACATGTGCCTTTAAATCACTCAGGAGGATGCAGGAAGTTCAGGTAGCGACTTGCCCCCTGTGGATTATCCAGGACAAGGCAACCTGGGAGCAGGCCTGCAGTCTGGTAAGGATCAGGGTGGCAAGGGTAATTCCTGACGCACTGAATGGTTCCCTTTGTAAGCTCCTTTCAAGGGAAGCAGCTGATGAACAGCAGAGTGAAATAAGCACTCCCAGCACTGTTGCTTTTTCTTTCCTCCTTTATAGGAGGACGTCCAAAAGTCAAGAGGAGCCTCAAGGGCCTCGGTGGCAGGGTGTGGAAGCAGCAGCCCAGCAGAAGCTCTTCCATACTCTGCACCTCACTGTGGAACAATGAGGAGGAGGAGGTCCGGGGCAAGTTGGCCCAGCGGCAGAGGTGAGTGGAAGAGACTCCAGCTCAATGGGCTAGATGTGAATGGCAGGTGGAATGGCACATGAACAGCTGTTGCCCTTCCACTGGAGTGTGTGATACTGTATTGTTGCCAACTGTATTTCCTTCCTTTTTATATGCAGCATTGAGGAAAAGCTGCCTGCTGCAGGGAAAAGGGAAGATAACATCTCCTCCTGGCTGGATCCTGTCCTTCCATTTGTAGAGGTAAAGCAGAAGTCACACTTGTGTAGCACCAGGGCTGAAATGCAGGATGGAGCTGCAGAGGTACTGGGGATCCCATTCCCCAGTGACAGACACTGTGTCTCTCTCTGTTCCACTTGCTTTGCTTTCTGCCCTGGAGAACGAGGAGCCTGAGATCAACAAAATGTGCTTTAGCTGAAGCCAGTTGTTTAAAGGGTCATAGACAGATGATTCTGGGACAGAAACTGAATCAGGGAGCCATCATTAAGCCTGTTGCTGTGCACATAGTGGCTCTTTCTGAGTATGGCTTGAGGTGCTGCTGAGGGGATGGGAGTGAACCAGGACCTGCACTGTG
>JAWKAJ010000380.1:0-15928 GCA_033816785.1 Picus viridis
AATCGTGAGCCCACCGAGCTAAGAATATCTCACCTCGGTGTTTCCAGTCGAGATCAAGATCAGAGTCCATGTCTACTTGAGAAACTCTTGCAGCTAGATCTGCCTGATGGTTGTGTTGCTGTTCCTCAGTAGCTTTGCTCTTAGGAATGTGAGCATCAATGTGCGCTTGCAGCTCGGAAAGCCAATCAGATCCTGGGCTGCATCAGGAGATGTGTGACCAGCAGGTCAAGGCAGGTGCTTCTCCCCCTCTACTCAGCTCTGGTGAGACCCCACCTGGAGTACTACATCCAGTTCTGGTGCCCCTATTACAGGAGGGATGTGGACGTGCTGGAGCGTGTCCAGAGAAGGGCCACGAGGATGATCAGAGGGCTGGAGCACCTCTCCTATGAGGACAGACTGAAGGAGTTGGGGCTGTTCAGTCTGGAGAAGAGAAGGCTCCCAGGTGACCTCATTGTGGCCTTCCAGTATCTGAAGGGGGCCTACAGGAAGGCTGGGGAGGGACTTCTCAGGATCTCAGGTAGTGATAGGACTAGGGGGAACGGATTGAAGCTGGAAATGGGGAGATTCAGGCTAGATGTGAGGAAGAAGTTCTTCACAATGAGAGTGGTGAAGCCCTGGAATGGGTTATCCAGGGAGGTGGTTGAGGCCCCGTCCCTGGAGGTGTTTAAGACCAGGCTGGAAGAGGCTCTGGCCAGCGTGATCTAGTGTAGGGTGTCCCTGCCCATGGCAGGGGGTTGGAACTAGATGATTCTTGTGGTCCCTTCCAACCCTGACTGATTCTATGATTCTATGATTCTATGATTCTATGATTCTATGATTCTATGATTCTATGTGTCTCACCTTCCCTGGAATTCTCTTGATTCGATCAGCAATGTCCTGCCACAGGTCAGCTGCCCAAATGGGCTTTCCTTTTCTCTGCCAACCACTCTTTTTCCAGTTCTTTAGTCAACCCCACAGAGCATTGGCTACCATCCATGAGTCGGTGTAGAGATAAAGCTTTGGCCATCTCTCACGTTCAGCTACGTCAAGAGCTAGCTGGACAGCTTTTACCTCTGCAAACTGACTGGATTCTCTTTCTCCATCCTTTGCCTCCACAACTCGGCGTGTTGGACTCCACACTGCAGACTTCCACCTTCGCTTGTTCCCGACAAGACGACAGGAACCGTCTGTGAACAAAGCATATTTCTTTTCATCATCAGATAGGTCATTGTAAGGAGGAGCTTCCTCAGCACGAGTTACTCTCTCCTCTAGAGCTTTAGTACAGTTGGTACCTTCAGGCCAACTTGAGATCACCTCCACTAGACCAGGTCTTTCAAGATTTCCCATTCGAGCTCTCTGTGTTATCAGAGCCATCCACTTAGACCAGGTGGAATCTGTTGCATGATGTGGTGTGGAACCTTTGCCTTTGAACATCCAATTCAAAACTGGTAATCTGGGAGCTAAGAGAAGTTGTGATTCAGTTCCAATTACTTCAGAAGCTGCTTTCACTCCTTCATAGGCAGCTAGAATCTCTTTCTCTGTTGGTGTGTAATTAGCCTCTGAACCTCTGTAACCTCGACTCCAGAAACCAAGAGGTCGTCCACGTGTCTCACTTGGAGCTCTTTGCCACAAGCACCAGGTTGGACCATTGTCACTTGCAGCCGTGTACAAAATGTTCTTTTAGTTCACAAACTATTTCATTCATGAGGGATTCATGTAAGAAATTTCATAAATACAACACAGGTCCTTCTCAGATTCTTCCCATCTCTAATAAAATATTAGCAAGATTTTGAAGCACGCAATTACAAACATGAGAATATATTCTTTCTCACATCATTGATGCACTCAGAGTTTGTAATTATTGTTTAAGGTTTCCTGGCATCTATTTCTGTAATGGTGATACTAAGGTTTGCATACTCAGACATTCAGAATGACAACTTTTATTTTGGTTAGAATCATAGAATCATAGAATCATAGAATCAGTCAGGGTTGGAAGGGACCACAAGGATCATCTAGTTCCAACCCCTGCCATGGGCAGGGACACCCTACACTAGATCACGCTGGCCAGAGCCTCGTCCAGCCTGGTCTTAAACACCTCCAGGGACTGGGCCTCAACCACCTCCCTGGACAACCCATTCCAGGGCTTCACCACTCTCATGGTAAAGAACTTCTTCCTCACATCCAGCCTGAATCTCCCCATTTCCAGCTTCATTCCATTCCCCCTAGTCCTATCACTACCTGAGATCCTGAGAAGTCCCTCCCCAGCCTTCCTGTAGGCCCCCTTCAGATACTGGAAGGCCACAATGAGGTCACCTGGGAGCCTTCTCTTCTCCAGACTGAACAGCCCCAACTCCTTCAGTCTGTCCTCATAGGAGAGGTGCTCCAGCCCTCTGATCATCCTCGTGGCCCTTCTCTGGACACGCTCCAGCACGTCCACATCCCTCCTGTAATATGGGCTCCAGAACTGGATGCAGTACTCCAGGTGGGGTCTCACCAGAGCTGAGTAGAGCGGGAGAAGCACCTCCCTTGAGCTGCTGGTCACACTTCTCCTGATGCAGCCCAGGATCTGATTGGCTTTCCGGGCTGCAAGCGCACATTGAGAGCTCATGTCGAGCTTCTCATCCACCAGCACCCCCAAGTCTCTCTCCTCAGGGCTGCTCTCCAGCCAGTCACTGCCCAGCCTGTATTTGTGCCTGGGATTGCCTCCACCCAGATGCAGGACCCTGCACTTGGTCTTGTTGAAGCTCATGAGGTTGGCTTGTGCCCACCTCTCCAGCCTGTCCAGGTCCCTCTGGATGGCATCCCTTCCCTCCAGGGTGTCCACTGCACCACACAGCTTGGTGTCATCAGCAAACTTGCTGAGGGTGCACTCGATGCCACTGTCCATGTCACCCACAAAGATGTTGAACAAGACAGGTCCCAGGACTGATCCCTGAGGGACTCCGCTTGTCACTGGCCTCCATTGGGACATGGACCCGTTGACAGCCACTCTTTGGGTGCGGCCATCAAGCCAATTCTTTATCCATCTAGTGGTCCATCCATCAAACCCATGTGTCGCCAGCTTGGAGACCAGGAGGTGGTGTGGGACAGTGTCAAAGGCTTTGCTCAAGTCCAGGTAAACGACATCAGTTGCTCGCCCCTCATCTATTAATGCTGTCACCTGATCATAGAAGGCCACCAGGTTTGTCAGGCAGGATTTGCCCTTGGCAAAGCCATGCTGACTATTCCCAATCACCTCTTCACTATTCTTCTGAGTCATTAGTGCCTCCAGGAGGATCTGCTCCATGATCTTTCCGGGCACAGAGGTGAGCCTGACTGGCCTGTAGTTCCCCGGTTCCTCCTTCTTGCCCTTTTTGAAAATGGGAGTAATGTTTCCCCTTTTCCAGTCTGTGGGGACTTCCCCAGTCTGCCATGTCTTCTGGAATATAATAGAGAGGGGCTTGGCAACCTCATCTGCCAGTTCTCTCAGCACCCGTGGGTGTATCCCGTCGGGTCCCATGGACTTGAACACTTTCAGGTTCTTCAGGTGATCACGAACCTGAGCTTCACTTATGATGGGCAGTTCTTCCTCCCCGTCCCTGGCATCGTCTGCCATGACACCAGGAGTGTGGCTGGAGGCCCTTGCAGTGAAGACTGAGGTAAAGAAGTGATTGAATACCTCAGCCTTTTCCACATCACTTGTGATTAATTCACCACTTTCCTTTCTGAGGGGGCCCATGTTAATGTTTTAAGATCTTTACCTGGAAACACCAGCAGATACTGAGCAGTGTTGTTATTTGACAAAGAACCTCACCTGACAAGTAACATCAAATTCAGAATAAAGCTCAAATCACAGTAAGTACATGACTTTGTTTCAGGATAAATACATTATGGTCAAAGGAGCATTATGCAAGTGGACAGTGCATTCAAACTTGTCATGACCCAGTGCTCCCCTTACCAATCCTGGTCAGCAGGGCATGGGGGCAGTCATGCCAAGATTCAAATAATTTGCTTGGAGTAAGTGAAGGCAAAGCAACATCAAACAGCTAATGAACTGCTTTTTTTTTGATTGAACTGGAGCAGAGGGAAAAGAAATAGGAAAAGTACTCATCAAAGAGATAGGATATCACTGTATTCCTGGTTTGAAAATGGTGGCACCATCGTAGGAGCCAACTTTCTTGGTGGCAGCATGCAACAGGGCTGTGCCACATGGCCTCTCTCCAGGACGCAGGCAGTGAGGTGTGGAGCTGAATGGTGTGATTCCAAGTGGGGACAATGCAGCTTCCTCTGGTCCCCTGCCCCCTTCTACATCCCTGGAAGTAAGTAGCTTTTTCCACCTCTCTGGTCCTTCGTGGCAGGCTTGGGCCAGGACATCACTTCTAGGAATGTAGAGTACCATGTGCATACCCACTCTTCTGTAGCACTATTTGAGATAAGCCCAACACTCAAAATTTCACAAAACTAAAGAAAAAATTTTTTTTTCCACCTCTGTGAGAACTTGCTTTCAAATTTTCTCATGATCAGTACACTGGTTAAGGATATGCCAGTTCATACATAAATATATCCAAATATCCTAAGATTTTTATCTGTCAAAAATGGCAAATACATCTTGTTCGTTCTGAGTGTTTGCTTCAATAGAGTTAGAATTGGTGAATTTTTAGTCTAGAAAAGCCTGGAGAAGAGAAAACAGGTTGAAAGCACAATAATTTGTGTCTTTTCTTGGAGTGTGTGGTAGGTTGAGAGACCAATTCTCCCACCACAAGCAGCAGAAGAAAAAGGCTTAGACAGCAGTGCTACAGGCTGGGGTCAGAGTGGCTGGAGAGTGGCCAGGCAGAGAGGGACCTGGGGGTACTGGTTGATTGTAGGCTGAACATGAGCCTGCAGTGTGCCCAGGCAGCCAAGAAGGCCAAGGGCATCCTGGCTTGCATCAGGAACAGTGTGGCCAGCAGGAGCAGGGAGGTCATTCTGCCCCTGTACACTGCACTGGTTAGGCCACACCTTGAGTCCTGTGTCCAGTTCTGGGCCCCTCAGTTTAGCAAGGATGTTGACTTGCTGGAACGTGTCCAGGGAAGGGCAACAAAGCTGGTGCGGGGTTTGGAACACAAGCCCTATGAAGAGAGGCTGAGGGAGCTGGGGTTGCTTAGCCTGGAGAAGAGGAGACTGAGGGGTGACCTTCTTGCTCTCTACAACTACCTGAAGGGAGGTTGTAGCCAGGCAGAGGTTGGTCTCTTCTCCCAGGCAGCCAGCATCAGAACAAGAGGACACAGTCTCAGGCTGCGCCAGGGCAGGTTTAGGCTGGATGTTAGGAAAAATTTCTACACGGAGAGAGTGATTGCCCATTGGAATCGACTACCCGTGGAGGTGGTGGAGTCACCTTCATTGGAGGTGTTCAGGAGAAGACTTGATGGGGTGCTTGGCTGCATGGTCTATTTGTTGGGTGGGTTGGATTGTTTGATGGGTTGGACACGATGATCTTGAAGGTCTCTTCCAACCTGGTGTATTGTATTGTATTGTATTGTATTGCATTGTATTGTATTGTATTGTATTGTATTGTATTGTATTGTATTGTAAACGGATTGCAAAAATGGCGGAAAGTTTAAATGGAAAAAAAAAACCCTAAGTTTTACAGAGAACCACAAGCACTGTGACAAAAGAAAGAGATCCCAAAACATACCCAAGAACATCCCACCCCCATCTGGGGGTACACGCAAACCCCCCAGGGCTCTTTCTTCCTTCCAACCCAGCCTTGGGCCTAGCCCAAGAGAGGCAGCTCACCCCATTACTCAGGCAGCAGTGAGGGAAGTAAGAGACAGAGTGGACCTCCCACTAATATTTTATAGGGGAGCAGTGCATTATGAGATGAAGTACCTGACTTCCTGTGCCCACCCACTGGGCTGTACCCCTTTGGGGACATCCCAGGTGTGGCTTCTGCGGTCACATCAGGGACCGGCACCCAGCCTGAACCACCATGGAATGTCTCACACAGAAGTAGCCCAACAATACAGAGAGGGAATATTTAGACCCAAAGTTTCAGTGTAGCCCTTAGTATTGTTACAAGTAAATTCATTTTCTGGCAAATTCACCGGTGAAACTCTCAATTTTTCTAAATTCTGTAGTGCCCATTGCTGAAGCAAAACCTCTCTTGTGTGCTCCATTATTGCAATATGTTTTTTGTCAGAGAATCTGTAAAGTCTTTGAGGATTCTACTAGTTAATTGTTCACATAGATGCAAGACGCCTTCACATATCCTAGAGCTTCTGGAATCTAGTAGGAAGTGTTCTACACTTCATGCTGCCTGGTCTGTCCTTAAAGTTCATGAGAATTGTCACTGTGGGTTGGAAAATACATTTAGCTTTTTATCCCCTTCTAAGTGCAGATGCTTTTCAAAACAAAGAAGGAAGCTTTTCAATTTTTAATTTTATTTTTTATTATAATTGTGGTTCCTCAAGATCTACTTCATTATTCTGTATGTTTTATTTTCAACTCTAATTTATAAACATGCAATAATTTCAGCTTAAGACCTTTATAGAATAGAATAGAATAGAATAGAATAGAATAGAATAGAATAGAATAGAATAGAATAGAATAGACCAGGTTGGAAGAGACCTCCAAGATCATTGCGTCCAACCTATCACCCAACCCACCTAAACAACTAAACCATGCAACCAAGCACCCTATCAAGTCTCCTCCTGAACACTTTCAATGACGGTGACTCCACCACCTCCCTGGGCAGCCCATTCCAATGGGAAATCACTCTCTCTGTGTAGAACTTCTTCCTAACATCCAGCCTAAACCTGCCCTGGCGCAGCCTGAGACTGTGTCCTCTTGTTCTGGTACTGGCTGCCTGGGAGAAGAGACCAGCCTCTGCCTGGCTACAACCTCCTTCAGGTAGTTGTAGAGAGCAAAAAGGTCACTCCTCAGTCTCCTCTTCTCCAGGCTAAGCAACCCCAGCTCCCTCAGCCTCTCTTCATAGGGCTTGTGTTCCAAACCCCTCACCAGCTTTGTTGCCCTTCTCTGGACACCTTCCAGCAAGTCAGGTACCTGTCCAGGTATTTGATCTTCCTTGTTGTTTTGCAGGAAGAGGATATCAATTTGTGGAAGACAGACAAAAGAACCTGCCAACTGGCTACTAACAGCTGTCAAATATCCCAGGGCACAGGCAAGTAACCTACTCCTGATTGAATATTGCTTGTGGATATGTACAAAAACACAGCTGATTTTACAGTATTACAGTATTACCAAGGTTGGAAGAGACCTCAAAGATCATCGAGTCCAACCCGTAACCACAAACCTCACAACTAGACCATGGCACCAAGTGCCACATCCAGTCCCCTCTTGAACGCCTCCAGGGATGGCGACTCAACCACCTCCCCGAAGTTCAAACATGAACTTTTAATGGCTCATGTTTGAGCATTAAAGTCAGACTTTTAGCCCCTTATTTGTTAAGGTGTAAATCAGTTTTGTGTTCTTCCCATCATGTGGCACTGCTAGACAGAAATGACAAACATTTCGTCTTACCCATAACCAGAACTGCCTCTGTTTCTGCTTTCTGGAACTTTGCAGTATTGTATTAATAGCTGTCAGAAGGAGTGAGGCAAATTCCTAGTCCTTGTATGGATCTAAGAAACAAAGTGAGCCCTGATCCAGGAATAAGATGACAAATTACCAAACAGTTTTTGCAGAATTTAGTTTCCTGTTTCTGACACTGATGCAAAAGCATGCTTCTAACATCTCAGTTGTCTGAGAATGTGCAAGCATGTCTGTCTTCCTTAGACAACTATCAAGAAACACTGGAAGAAGGCAGGGATGGTAAGACCATCCAAAGATCACAATACCTATGCAACAGCTTCAGACATTTTTCTCTCTAATCTGCAATTTTTGCACTGTACCTATGCAATATTTCAGCCTCAACAACAAAGCCCAGGTTCAGAATGTAAAAGAGATTGACACAGATGATAAGGACTATGGAAATTATGTTGATGTGGTGACCAGCCTTTCAGAAGTGTTTTATTCAAGTATCAGAAAATATAAAATTTTCATCTCCTTCATAAATTCAGTTTTGTAATAGCCTGTTTAGATTTTTCTCCGCTTGTCATTTGAATCTCTTCATTGTAAGCAGAGCTGAGACTTGCCCCATTAAGATTTGACCACATAAAGATCTCCTGGCAGCTGTCACTAGCAACAGAAGTGTTACTACTTCCTGGTATTTCTTTGTCTCACTCATTTAAAATAGGAATTTTCACAGGAAGGGATTGGTTTTCATTTTTGTGTTTGATGAAAGAGACTGGGGTTTATTTTATGTTTCATCAAACACAAAATGAAAACCAATCCCTTCCTGTGAAAATTCCTATTTTAAATGAGTGAGACAAAGAAATACCAGGAAGTAGTAACACTTCTGTTGCTAGTGACAGCTGCCAGGAGATCTTTATGTGGTCAAATCTTAATGGGGCAAGTCTCAGCTCTGCTTACAATGAAGAGATTCAAATGACAAGCGGAGAGAAAAATCTAAACAGGCTATTACAAACTGAATTTATGAAGGAGATGAAAATTTTATATTTTCTGATACTTGAATAAAACACTTCTGAAAGGCTGGTCACCACATCAACATAATTTCCATAGTCCTTATCATCTGTGTCAATCTCTTTTTACATTTCTGAACCTGGGCTTTGTTGTTGAGGCTGAAATATTGCATAGGTACAGTGCAAAAATTGCAGATTAGAGAGAAAAATGTCTGAAGCTGTTGCATAGGTATTGTGATCTTTGGATGGTCTTACCATCCTACCTTCTTCAGTGTTTCTTGATAGTTGTCTAAGTGAAGACAGACATGCTTGCACATTCTCAGACAACTGAGATGTTAGAAGCATGCTTTTGCATCAGTGTCAGAAACAGGAAACTAAATTCTGCAAAAACTGTTTGGTAATTTGTCATCTTATTCCTGGATCAGGGCTCACTTTGTTTCTTAGATCCATACAAGGACTAGGAATTTGCCTCACTCCTTCTGACAGCTATTAATACAATACTGCAAAGTTCCAGAAAGCAGAAACAGAGGCAGTTCTGGTTATGGGTAAGACGAAATGTTTGTCATTTCTGTCTAGCAGTGCCACATGATGGGAAGAACACAAAACTGATTTACACCTTAACAAATAAGGGGCTAAAAGTCTGACTTTAATGCTCAAACATGAGCCATTAAAAGTTCATGTTTGAACTTCGGGGAGGTGGTTGAGGTCGCCATCCCTGGAGGCGTTCAAGAGGGGACTGGATGTGGCACTTGGTGCCATGGTCTAGTTGTGAGGTTTGTGGTTACGGGTTGGACTCGATGATCTTTGAGGTCTCTTCCAACCTTGGTAATACTGTAATACTGTAAAATCAGCTGTGTTTTTGTACATATCCACAAGCAATATTCAATCAGGAGTAGGTTACTTGCCTGTGCCCTGGGATATTTGACAGCTGTTAGTAGCCAGTTGGCAGGTTCTTTTGTCTGTCTTCCACAAATTGATATCCTCTTCCTGCAAAACAACAAGGAAGATCAAATACCTGGACAGGTACCTGACTTGCTGGAAGGTGTCCAGAGAAGGGCAACAAAGCTGGTGAGGGGTTTGGAACACAAGCCCTATGAAGAGAGGCTGAGGAGCTGGGGTTGCTTAGCCTGGAGAAGAGGAGACTGAGGAGTGACCTTTTTGCTCTCTACAACTACCTGAAGGGAGGTTGTAGCCAGGCAGAGGCTGGTCTCTTCTCCCAGGCAGCCAGTACCAGAACAAGAGGACACAGTCTCAGGCTGCGCCAGGGCAGGTTTAGGCTGGATGTTAGGAAGAAGTTCTACACAGAGAGAGTGATTTCCCATTGGAATGGGCTGCCCAGGGAGGTGGTGGAGTCACCGTCATTGAAAGTGTTCAGGAGGAGACTTGATAGGGTGCTTGGTTGCATGGTTTAGTTGTTTAGGTGGGTTGGGTGATAGGTTGGACGCAATGATCTTGGAGGTCTCTTCCAACCTGGTCTATTCTATTCTATTCTATTCTATTCTATTCTATTCTATTCTATTCTATTCTATTCTATTCTATAAAGGTCTTAAGCTGAAATTATTGCATGTTTATAAATTAGAGTTGAAAATAAAACATACAGAATAATGAAGTAGATCTTGAGGAACCACAATTATAATAAAAAATAAAATTAAAAATTGAAAAGCTTCCTTCTTTGTTTTGAAAAGCATCTGCACTTAGAAGGGGATAAAAAGCTAAATGTATTTTCCAACCCACAGTGACAATTCTCATGAACTTTAAGGACAGACCAGGCAGCATGAAGTGTAGAACACTTCCTACTAGATTCCAGAAGCTCTAGGATATGTGAAGGCGTCTTGCATCTATGTGAACAATTAACTAGTAGAATCCTCAAAGACTTTACAGATTCTCTGACAAAAAACATATTGCAATAATGGAGCACACAAGAGAGGTTTTGCTTCAGCAATGGGCACTACAGAATTTAGAAAAATTGAGAGTTTCACCGGTGAATTTGCCAGAAAATGAATTTACTTGTAACAATACTAAGGGCTACACTGAAACTTTGGGTCTAAATATTCCTCTCTGTATTGTTGGGCTACTTCTGTGTGAGACATTCCATGGTGGTTCAGGCTGGGTGCCGGTCCCTGATGTGACCGCAGAAGCCACACCTGGGATGTCCCCAAAGGGGTACAGCCCAGTGGGTGGGCACAGGAAGTCAGGTACTTCATCTCATAATGCACTGCTCCCCTATAAAATATTAGTGGGAGGTCCACTCTGTCTCTTACTTCCCTCACTGCTGCCTGAGTAATGGGGTGAGCTGCCTCTCTTGGGCTAGGCCCAAGGCTGGGTTGGAAGGAAGAAAGAGCCCTGGGGTTTGCGTGTACCCCCAGATGGGGGTGGGATGTTCTTTGGGTATGTTTTGGGATCTCTTTCTTTTGTCACAGTGCTTGTGGTTCTCTGTAAAACTTAGGGTTTTTTTTTTCCATTTAAACTTTCCGCCATTTTTGCAATCCGTTTACAATACAATACAATACAATACAATACAATACAATACAATACAATGCAATACAATACAATACAATACAATACACCAGGTTGGAAGAGACCTTCAAGATCATCGTGTCCAACCCATCAAACAATCCAACCCACCCAACAAATAGACCATGCAGCCAAGCACCCCATCAAGTCTTCTCCTGAACACCTCCAATGAAGGTGACTCCACCACCTCCACGGGTAGTCGATTCCAATGGGCAATCACTCTCTCCGTGTAGAAATTTTTCCTAACATCCAGCCTAAACCTGCCCTGGCGCAGCCTGAGACTGTGTCCTCTTGTTCTGATGCTGGCTGCCTGGGAGAAGAGACCAACCTCTGCCTGGCTACAACCTCCCTTCAGGTAGTTGTAGAGAGCAAGAAGGTCACCCCTCAGTCTCCTCTTCTCCAGGCTAAGCAACCCCAGCTCCCTCAGCCTCTCTTCATAGGGCTTGTGTTCCAAACCCCGCACCAGCTTTGTTGCCCTTCCCTGGACACGTTCCAGCAAGTCAACATCCTTGCTAAACTGAGGGGCCCAGAACTGGACACAGGACTCAAGGTGTGGCCTAACCAGTGCAGTGTACAGGGGCAGAATGACCTCCCTGCTCCTGCTGGCCACACTGTTCCTGATGCAAGCCAGGATGCCCTTGGCCTTCTTGGCTGCCTGGGCACACTGCAGGCTCATGTTCAGCCTACAATCAACCAGTACCCCCAGGTCCCTCTCTGCCTGGCCACTCTCCAGCCACTCTGACCCCAGCCTGTAGCACTGCTGTCTAAGCCTTTTTCTTCTGCTGCTTGTGGTGGGAGAATTGGTCTCTCAACCTACCACACACTCCAAGAAAAGACACAAATTATTGTGCTTTCAACCTGTTTTCTCTTCTCCAGGCTTTTCTAGACTAAAAATTCACCAATTCTAACTCTATTGAAGCAAACACTCAGAACGAACAAGATGTATTTGCCATTTTTGACAGATAAAAATCTTAGGATATTTGGATATATTTATGTATGAACTGGCATATCCTTAACCAGTGTACTGATCATGAGAAAATTTGAAAGCAAGTTCTCACAGAGGTGGAAAAAAAAAATTTTTTCTTTAGTTTTGTGAAATTTTGAGTGTTGGGCTTATCTCAAATAGTGCTACAGAAGAGTGGGTATGCACATGGTACTCTACATTCCTAGAAGTGATGTCCTGGCCCAAGCCTGCCACGAAGGACCAGAGAGGTGGAAAAAGCTACTTACTTCCAGGGATGTAGAAGGGGGCAGGGGACCAGAGGAAGCTGCATTGTCCCCACTTGGAATCACACCATTCAGCTCCACACCTCACTGCCTGCGTCCTGGAGAGGCCATGTGGCACAGCCCTGTTGCATGCTGCCACCAAGAAAGTTGGCTCCTACGATGGTGCCACCATTTTCAAACCAGGAATACAGTGATATCCTATCTCTTTGATGAGTACTTTTCCTATTTCTTTTCCCTCTGCTCCAGTTCAATCAAAAAAAAGCAGTTCATTAGCTGTTTGATGTTGCTTTGCCTTCACTTACTCCAAGCAAATTATTTGAATCTTGGCATGACTGCCCCCATGCCCTGCTGACCAGGATTGGTAAGGGGAGCACTGGGTCATGACAAGTTTGAATGCACTGTCCACTTGCATAATGCTCCTTTGACCATAATGTATTTATCCTGAAACAAAGTCATGTACTTACTGTGATTTGAGCTTTATTCTGAATTTGATGTTACTTGTCAGGTGAGGTTCTTTGTCAAATAACAACACTGCTCAGTATCTGCTGGTGTTTCCAGGTAAAGATCTTAAAACATTAACATGGGCCCCCTCAGAAAGGAAAGTGGTGAATTAATCACAAGTGATGTGGAAAAGGCTGAGGTATTCAATCACTTCTTTACCTCAGTCTTCACTGCAAGGGCCTCCAGCCACACTCCTGGTGTCATGGCAGACGATGCCAGGGACGGGGAGGAAGAACTGCCCATCATAAGTGAAGCTCAGGTTCGTGATCACCTGAAGAACCTGAAAGTGTTCAAGTCCATGGGACCCGACGGGATACACCCACGGGTGCTGAGAGAACTGGCAGATGAGGTTGCCAAGCCCCTCTCTATTATATTCCAGAAGACATGGCAGACTGGGGAAGTCCCCACAGACTGGAAAAGGGGAAACATTACTCCCATTTTCAAAAGGGCAAGAAGGAGGAACCGGGGAACTACAGGCCAGTCAGGCTCACCTCTGTGCCCGGAAAGATCATGGAGCAGATCCTCCTGGAGGCACTAATGACTCAGAAGAATAGTGAAGAGGTGATTGGGAATAGTCAGCATGGCTTTGCCAAGGGCAAATCCTGCCTGACAAACCTGGTGGCCTTCTATGATCAGGTGACAGCATTAATAGATGAGGGGCGAGCAACTGATGTCGTTTACCTGGACTTGAGCAAAGCCTTTGACACTGTCCCACACCACCTCCTGGTCTCCAAGCTGGCGACACATGGGTTTGATGGATGGACCACTAGATGGATAAAGAATTGGCTTGATGGCCGCACCCAAAGAGTGGCTGTCAACGGGTCCATGTCCCAATGGAGGCCAGTGACAAGCGGAGTCCCTCAGGGATCAGTCCTGGGACCTGTCTTGTTCAACATCTTTGTGGGTGACATGGACAGTGGCATCGAGTGCACCCTCAGCAAGTTTGCTGATGACACCAAGCTGTGTGGTGCAGTGGACACCCTGGAGGGAAGGGATGCCATCCAGAGGGACCTGGACAGGCTGGAGAGGTGGGCACAAGCCAACCTCATGAGCTTCAACAAGACCAAGTGCAGGGTCCTGCATCTGGGTGGAGGCAATCCCAGGCACAAATACAGGCTGGGCAGTGACTGGCTGGAGAGCAGCCCTGAGGAGAGAGACTTGGGGGTGCTGGTGGATGAGAAGCTCGACATGAGCTCTCAATGTGCGCTTGCAGCCCGGAAAGCCAATCAGATCCTGGGCTGCATCAGGAGAAGTGTGACCAGCAGCTCAAGGGAGGTGCTTCTCCCGCTCTACTCAGCTCTGGTGAGACCCCACCTGGAGTACTGCATCCAGTTCTGGAGCCCATATTACAGGAGGGATGTGGACGTGCTGGAGCGTGTCCAGAGAAGGGCCACGAGGATGATCAGAGGGCTGGAGCACCTCTCCTATGAGGACAGACTGAAGGAGTTGGGGCTGTTCAGTCTGGAGAAGAGAAGGCTCCCAGGTGACCTCATTGTGGCCTTCCAGTATCTGAAGGGGGCCTACAGGAAGGCTGGGGAGGGACTTCTCAGGATCTCAGGTAGTGATAGGACTAGGGGGAATGGAATGAAGCTGGAAATGGGGAGATTCAGGCTGGATGTGAGGAAGAAGTTCTTTACCATGAGAGTGGTGAAGCCCTGGAATGGGTTGTCCAGGGAGGTGGTTGAGGCCCAGTCCCTGGAGGTGTTTAAGACCAGGCTGGACGAGGCTCTGGCCAGCGTGATCTAGTGTAGGGTGTCCCTGCCCATGGCAGGGGGTTGGAACTAGATGATCCTTGTGGTCCCTTCCAACCCTGACTGATTCTATGATTCTATGATTCTATGATTCTAACCAAAATAAAAGTTGTCATTCTGAATGTCTGAGTATGCAAACCTTAGTATCACCATTACAGAAATAGATGCCAGGAAACCTTAAACAATAATTACAAACTCTGAGTGCATCAATGATGTGAGAAAGAATATATTCTCATGTTTGTAATTGCGTGCTTCAAAATCTTGCTAATATTTTATTAGAGATGGGAAGAATCTGAGAAGGACCTGTGTTGTATTTATGAAATTTCTTACATGAATCCCTCATGAATGAAATAGTTTGTGAACTAAAAGAACATTTTGTACACGGCTGCAAGTGACAATGGTCCAACCTGGTGCTTGTGGCAAAGAGCTCCAAGTGAGACACGTGGACGACCTCTTGGTTTCTGGAGTCGAGGTTACAGAGGTTCAGAGGCTAATTACACACCAACAGAGAAAGAGATTCTAGCTGCCTATGAAGGAGTGAAAGCAGCTTCTGAAGTAATTGGAACTGAATCACAACTTCTCTTAGCTCCCAGATTACCAGTTTTGAATTGGATGTTCAAAGGCAAAGGTTCCACACCACATCATGCAACAGATTCCACCTGGTCTAAGTGGATGGCTCTGATAACACAGAGAGCTCGAATGGGAAATCTTGAAAGACCTGGTCTAGTGGAGGTGATCTCAAGTTGGCCTGAAGGTACCAACTGTACTAAAGCTCTAGAGGAGAGAGTAACTCGTGCTGAGGAAGCTCCTCCTTACAATGACCTATCTGATGATGAAAAGAAATATGCTTTGTTCACAGACGGTTCCTGTCGTCTTGTCGGGAACAAGCGAAGGTGGAAGTCTGCAGTGTGGAGTCCAACACGCCGAGTTGTGGAGGCAAAGGATGGAGAAAGAGAATCCAGTCAGTTTGCAGAGGTAAAAGCTGTCCAGCTAGCTCTTGACGTAGCTGAACGTGAGAGATGGCCAAAGCTTTATCTCTACACCGACTCATGGATGGTAGCCAATGCTCTGTGGGGTTGACTAAAGAACTGGAAAAAGAGTGGTTGGCAGAGAAAAGGAAAGCCCATTTGGGCAGCTGACCTGTGGCAGGACATTGCTGATCGAATCAAGAGAATTCCAGGGAAGGTGAGACACATAGAATCATAGAATCATAGAATCATAGAATCATAGAATCATAGAATCATAGAATCAGTCAGGGTTGGAAGGGACCACAAGAATCATCTAGTTCCAACCCCTGCCATGGGCAGGGACACCCTACACTAGATCACGCTGGCCAGAGCCTCTTCCAGCCTGGTCTTAAACACCTCCAGGGACGGGGCCTCAACCACCTCCCTGGATAACCCATTCCAGGGCTTCACCACTCTCATTGTGAAGAACTTCTTCCTCACATCTAGCCTG
>JAWKAJ010000381.1:0-15892 GCA_033816785.1 Picus viridis
CCCCCAAAACTTGCTGCTCTCCACTCTGTCCCCTGGAGAGGGGAGGTTGCGGTCCGCTCCTCCGGACCTAGACCCCGGCGCCCGAACATGTGCCCTAACGGCGCCCTCGCCCGTGCCCCGGCTTGCCGCTTGTCTCTGTTGCCTGCCCGCCCGCCCGCCCGCTAATCCCCCCAACCCCCCCACCCCCAAAACTCACCAGCGCTACCGCATGCCGCTCCCTCTCTCGCCGCTCTCGCTTGCCGCTGCCTCCCCCGCCGAAAAAAAAACCCCAGCCCTACCGCATGCCGCCCCCCCCCTCCCTGCTCACGCTTGCCGCTGCATGCCCCCCACCCCCTTCCTCCCCCCGCCGTCACTTGCTGCTGCCGCCGCCGCCGGGAGCAAGGCCCGCTCTGCAGGGAGACGCTTCGGACTGGTAGCGCGCGCTCGCAGACCCCCGGCTAGCCGTCCCTCCCGCCCCTGGGGAGGGCCCGGGGCGGCACCCAGGGGCAGCGCAGGCAGGCGGGGGCCAAAAAAGGCGCGGGCGGCAAAAAACAGCAGGGTCCCGGGGTGGAGGGGGATGGGGGGACAACCGGGCGCTGGGTCCAGCCGGTCCGGGACCGATTTGCCGCCGTGTAACATACCCGGAAACAACCGCTTTCCACCGCCTCCTCCCCTCCTCTCGCCCCGTGGGAGGGTCCGGGGCGGCACCCAGGGACAGAGCAGAAGTTGGGGGAGAGAGAAGGCGCGGGGGGGTGGGGGGAAGGCGCGGGCGGCGAAAAACGCCGGTTCCCGGGGTGGGAGTGGGGGCACCGGGAGCCGGCTGCCGGGTCCAGCCGCTTCACCTAGCCGGGACCCGGACGCCGGAGCCCCGGCCCCCGGAGCTCCGCGCCCGGTCCAGCCGCTCCCGGGACCGGGAACCTGCCGCCGGAGCAGGGGCAGGTGGCCCTTCCCGGCCCCGTCTCTGCCCGAGCGCGCCTCGACAACAGAACCCGTGCGACCCACACCGAAGCACCGACACCGGCGGGAAACTAAAGGCGGAACAAAAATCCAACGTTGTCGGTCCCCCGTCCCCCACCCCCGCAACACGCACACCTTCGACCGTCCCGCCCCCATCCCGTCCACCTCCCCCACCATCCGCCAACCGGGCGCCGGGTCCAGCCCGTCCCGGGGCCGGGGCAGGTTGCCCCCCACCCCCTAACCTGCTCTGAAGCATCTTCTTCCCGCCGCGGTTTGCCCGCCCCGCCGCAGACGCAGCTGCCGCTTCTCTCTGCCTCTCCCCTCCACCCTGGGACCGACCACTCGCCCGGTCCAGCCGGTCCTGTGCCGCTTCCAGCGGCCGCCCCGCACCCTCCACTGGCCCTCGCCCGCCCGCCCGCCTGCTTGCCCGCCTCCCGTGGACGGGGTGCCGGATACTCTCACCCCCACCCCCACCCCCCCACCCGGTTCCGGGGCCGGGAACCTGCCGCCCGGGCCAGCTGCTGCCGAGGCCGGGTGAACGAAGGGGCAGAGGGTGTCCTCCCGGCGCAGGGAACGGCCACAGGCGCTCAGAGCCAGACTGTGAGAAACGAGCTCACTGTTGAAATTTATAACCAGTTTATTAGAACATAAAGGCAACACAGGGCTGGGCACAGAGCGAATTTGCTAGAGGCGCACCGTAACAACACGAGTTGAACTTACATAGATGGCAAACATACATATTCATAGATTAAAACGTACATATTCATCTATTCCCCAGCACGCTCCCACCCCTCTCCATCGGGACTGAGACAAAACCTGCACTTTTGACCTGGCCAGTCTTTAGACATGTTGGGGCCTCACCTTTCTCTCACAATACAGACCATAACCAACCAATTGGCCCAACGATCGAGCCCCAGGTCCCCAGTAATTCCCCTTGCGAAAGCCAAATATTACAAACAATTTTTCACAATCCCTCCCCTTCTTTCTACTACATTTGGCTTGAGCCAGAATAACCTAACTTGGCAACAATTCTATAACATGCAAAAGGATTCCAATTTCAGCTTCCTGATAAAAGGAATGGGATAACAACTGATGTTCCTTGCCTGAAAACATTTCCTCTTTTACTTTACTAGGTACCATACACAGGGAGTGGGTATGGCATATATACCAGTGTCTGGGTGACAACTTTCTCCCTCCGAGTGGTTAATCCTGGGAATTAGGAGTCTGGTTTGACTTGCATCTCCACTCACACGGCCTATGGGGTTGCTGCCCACAGCCATGGTTCTAGATCTTCTTCGTGGCAATTACAGAGGTCTACGCGGTCTTGCCTCCTTCAATCCCCACCAATGCTCTGCTCGGACCATGTCCCCTTCCCTTGTCCAGGGAGGCTGTACTAATTTTGAACCCCAGCCTGTTCCTAGTTTGTGATGTTTTCAGGCAAGGACCATTACCACTCCTATTCTGATACTGGAACTCATCTCATATGTACTCCATTTGGGGTACCACAGTCCGTTCAGTGGGTGGATCCACTGGTCCTTTCAGCCATCTGTATTGCTGTCCCACTAGCTGAACACAGTTTTTGGTGCTTTCCTCTGTCCTAATCACTTCAAATTATAACCATCTAGTTGCAACTTATTAATACCAAACAACAATTACAGAAATTGGTATAGATCAATGTTCCAACAAGCCAATTTACATTTGATAAACAAGAAGTTAAAGGTTTTGAACCCACAGGAAACCTAATTACATAACTACAATAGCATACATTTATAACCACACACTCTCAGCACATAAGAAATCTAAAGCTAACTCATGTTGAGTGAATAGTTGTCAAGTTTTTGTCACACCTATGCTTACATTCATTATAATCTAGCAAGAATATAGTGCAGCAGAAAAATTTACCATCACTTTTCTAAGTTTTAGTAGGCCTGATTACTAATTCAACCTGTTTATCATTACTAATGTTGGAGGAGAATTTATCCACACCTGGGGACATGGTCTTAGATTTTGATTGAACTCCTTCCAGTTCAGTCAGGAGAAAATACTCTGATTATAACAAATACCATTTACAACATGTACACTTTACCCATCCCCCGTGACATCATGTCCCAGGATGTTTTATACACAGAATGCAATGGGGGCTTTCCTTGATGCTTTCTTGCAATGAAATTCATACGAGCTCCAGAGCCTTCAGTCTGAGGTGTTACAGGTGTTACATAATTCACGCTGAAGCGAGTTCTGCTTTTTCTGTGCAGTCAGTCAGGCTCAGAGGCACACTCCTGAAGTGCTCCTTTTATTCACGAAACATGTGTCCACCCTTGTTCTGCAGTACGGACAGCTGTATCTGTTGTTAGCAAAAACAAGAAAAGATCCTTCCCAGAGGGAAATTGGTGACTCTCCTTTCCAAGTTTTTAACACTTTACCCCCAGCTTTAACTTTATAGATCGGGAATCCCCAAGGTGGGATCTGAGACAAGAACAAAATAAGAAGTTGCTTTCTGGCCTCCTCTACTACTAAGGCCGCTGCTACTAGAGCTTATGAGCAAATTGGTCATCACCTAGCTGCAGGATCTAATAACTTGGAACAATACCCAGCAGGATTTTTACTTCCAGTCCAGTCCTGGGTCAACACCCCATATGCTGTTTGGTTAGATGTACTTACAAAAAGATAAAACAGGTCATCAATCAACATTCTTTTTATTTTATCCAATCACTCATCTGGACTCCACTTTATATTATTATTATTGAAGGCTAATTCCTCGTGTACCTTTTCTTACGCCTCTATCCATAATTGACGGTACCCCAGAAATCCCAGCAGCTGCCTGATTTCTTACTTTCCCTCACAGCAGTTACCAACATTCTAGTTTTTTCCTTCTGCTTCTCTTCATCCCTCCTTACAAACACCTTCTGAGCTTCACGTAGTAATTCCTCTAAACCTCTGTCTTGCCAATCCTTGATCTTTTCCAATTTCTTTCTAATATCTGCCCATGATTTTGCCACAAACTGCATCCTAAGAAGTATCACCCCAGCTGCAGAATTGGGATCTATTCCAGAATATAAGGATATGAATATGAATATGAGAATAATTCCTGGAGGAATTAAGGGAAAAAAAGAGGCTGTATCACCTTTGGAAGGAGGGGAAGGCTTCTCGAGGTATGTTCAAGGAAGTGGTTAGATTATGTAGGAATAAAATTAGAGAGGCAAAGGCCCAGTTAGAACTGAAACTGGCCACCTCTGTGAAAGAAAATAAAAAGCAATTTTACAAATATATCAACGCTAAAAAGAAGGGCAGGAAGAATCTCCACTCCTTACTGGACCTGGAGGGGAACACGGTGACTGAAGATGAGGAAAAGGCTGAGGTCCTGAACGCCTTGTTTGCCTCGAGGTTTAACAGCAAGGTAGGAGTCCAGGATGAGTGGCCTCCTGAGCTGGGTAGTAGGGTTGGGGAGCAGTGTAATGCCCCAGAAATCCATGAGGAATTAGTTCGGGACCTGCTGAGCCACTTGGACACCCACAAGTCCATGGGACCGGAATGGGATCCATCCTAGGGTGCTGAGAGAGCTGGCAGATGAGCTGGCCAAGACGCTCTCCATCATTTTCCTCCAGTCCTGGCTCACTGGAGAGGTCCCAGATGACTGGAAACTGGCGAGTGTGGTCCCCATCCACAAGAAGGGACGGATGGAGGAACCCGGAAACTACAGGCCAGTCAGCCTGACCTCAGTGCCAGGGAAAGTGATGGAACAGATTATCCTGGAGGCAATAACTGCACACCTGAAGGATGGCCAAGGGCTCAGGTCCAGCCAACATGGATTTAGGAAGGGCAGGTCCTGCCTCTCCAACCTGATCTCCTTCTATGATCAGGTGACCCGTCTGGTGGACGTGGGGAGGCCTGTGGATGTAGTCTACCTGGACTTCAGCAAGGCCTTTGACACTGTCCCCCACAGTAAACTGCTGGCTAAGTTGTCAGCTCGTGGTTTGGACAGCAACACTCTGTGCTGGGTTAGGAACTGGCTGGAGGGCCGAGCCCAGAGAGTGGTGGTGAATGGTGCCACATCCAGCTGGAGGCCAGTCACCAGTGGCATCCCCCAGGGACCAGTGCTGGGCCCCATCCTCTTTAACATCTTCATTGATGATATGGATGAGGGGGTTGAGTCAGTCATCAGCAAGTTTGCAGATGACACCAAGTTGGGAACAGATGTTAGTCAGTTAGAGGGTAGAAAGGCTCTGCAGAGGGACCTCGACCGACTGGACAGATGGGCACAGTCTAATGGCATGACATTTAACAAGTCCAAGTGCCAGGTGCTGCACTTTGGCCATGGCAACCCCATGCAGAGCTACAGGCTGGGGTCAGAGTGGCTGGAGAGCTGCCAAACAGAGAGGGACCTGGGGGTGCTGATTGACACCTGCCTAAACATGAGCCAGCAGTGTGCCCAGGTGGCCAAGAGGGCAAATGGCATCCTGGCCTCCTGGCCTGTATTAGGAATAGTGTGGCCAGCAGGAGCAGGGAGGTCATTGTGCCCCTGTACTCTGCATTGGTTAGGCCACACCTTGAGTCCTGTGTCCAGTTCTGGGCCCCTCAGTTTAAGAAGGACATCGAGACACTTGAACGTGTCCAGAGAAGTTCAACAAGGCTGGTGAGAGGCCTTGAGTACAAGCCCTATGAGGAGAGGCTGAGGGAGCTGGGATTGTTTAGCCTGGAGAAGAGAAGGATCAGGGGTGACCTCATTGCCCTCTACAAATAGCTGAAAGGTGGTTGTGGCCAGGAAGGGGTTGGTCTCTTCTCCCAGGCAACCAGCACCAGAACAAGGGGACACAGTCTCAAGCTGTGCCAGGGGAGGTTTAGACTCGAGGTGAGGAGAAAGTTCTTCACTGAGCAAGTAATTCGTTGTTGGAATGGGATGCCCAGGGAGGTGGTGGATTCGCCGTCCCTGGAGGTGTTCAAGGGGAGATTGGACGTGGCACTTGGTGCCATGGTCTAGTTGTGAGGTCTGTTGGGACAGGTTGGACTTGATGATCCTTGGGGTCTCTTCCAACCTTGGTTATACTGTGACACTGTGATACTGTGAATATATCTGTCTTACCATCCACTCCATAGGAGGCTTCCTCTAATGCTCACTAGAGGCTTTATCAAAATTTCTGGGCACAGCTTCTTTAATTCCTTGTGTTATTATTGTTCTCAGGTCTCCCATGTTCTTTCTCCCTTGAAGCCGTTGATGGTCCCACTGAGGATCTTGATTAGGCCACTTCTGATTTCCTGGTGCTCCCCCTCCCCGATTCTGCCTCTCCCATATTCTCATGCCAGCCTGTCTGCCTTTTCCTTGTCTTTGTCCTTATTCTCAGTTGTTGATGTAAATATGGGAACAGGGGTAGGGCGTGAAGCCCTAATCCAGACAGCAGCATATTCAGCTTCTTCCCTACTAAACCACTTTTTAGAATTCACATGATGGTTCAAATATTGGCAAATCCAATCATCAAAAGATAAACCTATTTTTTTTTCTTTGATTTTCATTTTCTCAACTCATCATCATCCCAATACTGTAATATGATCCCTAGCGCGCTCTCTGGGATGGGAATGGGAGGGAGTTCTGATGACTTGCTTTTCTTTTGTCCCATTCTCCTGATCACTAATCACTGACCGGGGATCAAAACCGAGCGGCGGCAGTTGGAAGCGCCGGCTCCGAGCCACTGGACACCAAACCACCAGGATCTCCTGGCTACCACAATACAAATGCTACTTTCTTTCGCAGCGCCGGTGCTGCTCCCTGCGAACAACCGACCCCCCCTCACTGTGCCGATCCCTTGCAAAGTCAAACCGCAAAAAAACCTCACACGCCGCAGCCCAGGTCCCTGCCCTCCTGCAGAAGCCTGAAACCACGGAAAAACCCTTCCCAAGCCAGGTCCCTCAAACTGAGGTGTGTCCCCCCCAAGAAACCGGGACCACAAATCCGCGAGCGTAACTGCGCCACGGGCCCCCGCAGTTCAAGCCCCACAAGGCACCGACCACAGGATACGAAAAACTCCCGAACCGGGTCCCCACCGCCAGAGCACCCAAAACCGGGACGCAGCACTGGTCGCCCGCTCCCTACGGGCGACCAGTCTCCACAGCCCCTAGTCCGTAGAAGCAATGCTGCCCCTTCACAGCCCGAATTCTCCAGGGCTGTGAAGACCACCTGACTACCACCCAGAATCCTGGAACCCCCACGCACAGAGAAATTCCGGGACCCCGTAGCCAGGACCCCTAGCAAGGCAAAATTCGCCGAACAGCCTGGATCTGATGCATCACCTGGTTGACACAAATTATTACTCCATACATCACACCCACAAATTCTTCAAAAAAACCACCCCAACTGACTATCCACAATCCACAATATCCCAACAGTCCTTGCCTTGGGGCTTGAAGAGACACAATCCCCCCTCCTTCCAACCCCAACTGCCCTTTCTCCCAAGATCAACAGGTTATCTGCACCTAACCCCCTCTATTTTCTTCACTAGCCCAGTCTTCTGGGTTAATCTCTGCCTCATCCTTAATGTTTTTCCAGAACTACCCTTATGTCCAATTGAACTATCTCTACCCTACCCCAATTGTAGCTTCAGTCTCCAATTTAACATCCTTAGCTACCGGGACTTTAAACCTTTCCCCCTTTCCCCCTAAACTCGCTCTCCACACTCCCTCTAGGAACCTTGGTAACACGAGTAAACCTCCTTCTGCGACCTGAGCCTGGCCACCTCCTGGGCCTGATCCTTCGTCAGTCCCTGGTGGGCACGGCTCAGCCACTGTAGCTCTCCCCGCAACAGCTCCTGCTTCACCCACATCTGTGCCAGCGCCTCGCCCGCTGCACTACCGCAGGTGCTGGTGCAAACACTGATAGTGGCCTTGCAGCCCTGGCTGCTCTACGTGCAGCCCCTGCCTGCCCTCTGCAGCATCGCAGCCGCAGCTCCGCTCCAGGCCGGCCCGGAGCCGATCCAACTCCTGTAGCAACTGCTGGGTGTGGCCACGGTTGCGGCCGCACTCCCAGTTCTTCCTCCAGCCGTGCCAGGCTGTGGCTCAGCTCTGCCTTGTCCCAGGTCAGCCGGGCCAGCCCTGCTGCCAGCTGGTGGCCAGGGCATCCCACAACTGACCCTACGTTCAGCTCCTGGACCTACTGAACATTTTAACATTTCTTCTTGGGGTCCCACTTTCATAAAGTGGTTTCACTCTCTTTCCGTCCTTATATAAGCTTCTAAAAAAAAACCCCTTAAGATCTCTCCCACAATCTACTTTTCTCTCTAGGCCCTTCCTCCATTATCCTTTTCGCCTTATCCCGCATATTGTGCCTCCAGTACGCTAACTGTAACCCCAGAGGACTGTCCGGGGGTATATCCCTGGATACCCTTGTTGCTCCCATGTTTTCCGGGGCTGGTCTACACCTGACCCTTGCCCCATTTCCCGAGGTCCACGCTTTCTATCACCAACCACTTTGTCCCTTCACTGGCCAAGTCCCTCATGGGATACTGGAAATGCAGTTAGAAGGACTCCGCACTCGCTTCGTGGATCCAGACTGTCCAGCCCACGTCTCATGCACACACTAGCACTGACCTCAATACCCGCCCAACTGGACAATACTTACAGCCCTTTTCTTGCCTGGGACTTTGTGCACAAGAATTACAGGCAGCTGCAGCAATCGGGAGCTCCTTCCCTTACCTTTACCTTATAATGTTGGCTGGATCTTTTACCCATGTTCCAAGAGGCTTCCAGGGTCCTCCTTCCGGGCCGCTGAAATCGGCGGGGGCGCCCCCTTCTGAAGGGTCCCGAAAGCCCTTGCAGACAGAGGAAACACGTATGGGTCACCAAATTGTGAGAAATGAGCTCACTGTTGAAATTTATAACCAGTTTATTAGAACATAAAGGCAACACAGCGCTGGGCACAGAGCGAATGTGCTAGAGGTGCACCGTAACAACAGGAGTTGAACTTACATAGATGGCAAACATACATATTCATAGATTAAAACGTACATATTCATATATTCCCCAGCACGCTCCCATCCCTCTCCATCAGGACTGAGACAAAACCTGCACTTTTGACCTGGCCAGTCTTTAGACATGTTGGTACCTCACCTTTCTCTCACAATACAGACCATAACCAACCAATCGGCCCAACGATCGAGCCCCAGGTCCCCAGTAATTCCCTTTGCGAAAGCCAAATATTACAAACAATTTCTCACAAGAGCTTTCTCTTGTTCAGCTCCTCACACTGACACCTACAATTTCAAATCATTTGTGATCTGCCCCTCTCTCCTCTCCCACCGTCTGTTGTGAAGAGGTTATTAAATTTATGAATATGAAATATGAATTATGAAAATATGCATTTTTATTAGTATCAAATTATTAATAACCGATGAATCAACAACTTATATACATGTTCTAGTGCACGTTCATGAAATACATTCCATAAATGGCTTAGTATTATGATTAGAACTTAATTAAACTATCTACAGACTATCTCTGTGTTTTATATAACCAGGGGTGCAGTTCCACTCGGCAGAACGCGGGCGGCTTCTAGCTACGTACAGCAATATTACAATCTTTCTGTGCATCAGCGATTCCTCTGCTACACGCAGATACTTTGAACTGAGTGCTAGTGGGTGGAAAGCACGTGGGAGATATTCTGTAGCTGTTGTTTGTAGCAAGGTGGGGATCCGGCTGGCTACTGCCGCTGGACTGGTTCCTGGTCGCGTTCGGCCCGTGGGGTCAGCCCTGGGAGTCGGCTCGCACGGCAGGGCGAGGCGACGATTGCCGATAGGCGGGCTCAGAGGTTCCCGGTCGGACAATAGCTATGGGGTCGGCCCCGTGGCAAACGGCCTTAGAGAATGTGGCTTCTCCGTTCCTGGGCTTAAAGGAACAGCGCGACGCTTGAGATAGTCCCTTCTCCCTGACAACTGGGCAGATCTTACCCTCGGGGCTGGTCCAGTCCTCCGATAGCACGATGGGCTCCCCTGGAGATATGACCGGCTATAGCGACGCTGGCTTCTCGGGCTCAGCGAAGGTCCTCCTCTGGGCTGATCCTCACGATCAAAGTGCTTCTCACGATGCAGAGGCTTCAGTATGCGTGCATGGATGATAGAAGCTAAAAACAAGCTCAACGGCAGAGGCGGTGGCTCGAGAGCTGCTCTCCTGAGCAAGTACAGAGGCAAAGTGAAGAGGAGGCAACTTGTTTACCAACAGGGGTAATATTTATAGATTCCTCGAGGCTGGGTTTGACCAATGGGCACTCTGATAGACAACTGGCTTCAGCCTATAGAAAGCGTGAAGCTGGAATTATGCCCATACTTGGTAATGGTCTTCCTCCTAAAGGAGGGGAGACCTATCCACATGCTGGGGGCCAGATCTAGTATCTGGGCAGAATGTGCCTTCACCACACCGTCCCCAAATACTTTTCAGCTATTTCAAGCATTCAGGGCACTTGGAGAGGAGGCGGCAGCACCGAGGACTGCCGGGGGACACAGGCCGCTGCACACCTGCAGTGTCGACACTGAGACACAGGGTGGCAGCACTCAGCCCTGATGCGACATCTGCTACAGTGCATGGGGCACCGCTGCCCTTGGCTTTGTGCAGAGTTTTTTTTCCATCTGAATTTTAGACTAAGACACACAAAGGAAAAGGCACTGGTTTTTATTTGTATATGCACAACTCATATTTCTATTTCAAAACCCCCTGTGGCTCTGCTCAGGATGTGCTCTTCTGGAAGCCTTTCCAGATAACAGAGGAGATCCAGGGGGGGGTCATGTCAAAGCCTTGCTGCACACAAATCACTGCCCTTCTGCAATCTCTCGATAGACAGCACAGCTTTTCCTCTGCTGGAACACCTCACACTCACACTTACACTTCCCCAGGGCTTTCCCTCCCCTCCAAGAACGTTCAGGCATTTCAAACATTCAGGTCTGCAAGCAGCCTTTGCGGGAGGCTGCCCCCACCCCTCCCTCACTGCTCCTCTGCTGCATCCTCGCCCATCCCCACGTGGCATCACAGAAGGAAAGACAGAGACAGCTGAGGGGCTACGCTCCTGTTCTTTTTATCACCCCGAGCCGGGGACAGCCTTCTGGGTAAGGTTTGCACCTTCAGCAAATAGCTAAGCTTTGCTCTCATCCATTAAACCCTTTGGTGGTTTCAGCATTCTGAGCCTGTGTTGGTACAAGTCCTCATCAGGGCACTGCAAACAGAGAGAGACAAAGCTTTCTTCTGTCCAAGAGATCCAGGAAGAGGATGGCTGAGCAGACACTTCTAAAGAGAGTAACTCACCTAAACCTCACATTTATCCCAAGTTTGCAACAACAAAACACTCTGTGAACAACAGAGTGGTGCTC
The DNA here is from genome assembly GCA_033816785.1 of Picus viridis. Lineage (NCBI taxonomy): Eukaryota > Metazoa > Chordata > Aves > Piciformes > Picidae > Picus > Picus viridis. The sequence goes on from JAWKAJ010000381.1 coordinate 11,277, forward strand.
CTGCAGTGGTCACCAGCTTACAAGCTACAGTAGAAATAAAACCCTTGTGATGGGTTGAGGCAGCCCCCTCCCCACCATGGGCAAAATAAAACAACTCAGACAAACGGATTGCAAAAGTGATGGAAAGTTTAAAGGAAAAGCAGTGAATGTTTACAGTTAGCCAAAAGCAGAGTGACAAAAGAAATCCCAAAACAGTCCCAGGAAGATCCCATCCTCACCTGGGGGTACATCCAAGACCCCCAGGGCTCCTTCTTCCCCCTCCCCACTGCTAGGCTAGTCTCAGCTGGCCAGATCTGAGACTGCCCATCCCCCCGTGGCCTTGGGCCTAGCCAGGCCCATGGCTGGGAGACAACATCTCCCCCATTACCGGGTGATGGCGAGGAAGAAAGAGGAGGTGCTTAGACCTGGCACTGGCTTTTATAGTGGTGCAGAGAATTCTGGTAGAAATACCCAATTTCCTGTGTCCACCCACTGGGCTGGACCTCTGGACACAGAAAGCAGGGGGGCACCCAGCCCAAATTGCAACAACCCTTTTTATGACAGAAGCACTGGCAAAATTTTACAGACAGTAACAGCAGACAAATAAGTGCTGTGATTGAGCTAAAATGTTCCCCAATGAATCCCCCCCGGTGCTTAGGAGGGTTACAAAGGGCAAAGAATGTCCACAACACATGCTTAAGCCTAGAAACAAGCCAGGATGCCCTGCAAGGGAAGGAGCAGTTTCTCCATTTGAAAACATGATGTAAAGCTTTGGAGAGTTTGATTTGAGTCTGCCCTCTCACCAGCATTCCCTGGCACATGGACTAACTGAAGACTGGTACTTGGTGTCCCTACTGAATACTGCTTCCATACCACTTAAAATTTCCTTCCCAGTCTTTAAAAGCACTGAGGTATCACATAAGAGTAACAGAAAAAATTTATTCTCTCCCAAAAAGAGGATCACTGGGAACACAAATTCACCCTTACCCCTGTGGGGTGTTCATCCTGAGCCCAGAAAAGCTGTCCAGAATCAAAGCAAATTGTACTTCAAATGGACACAGTAGGAGCTGCATGGTACTTCAACCATTTTGCACTACTGCAAGTGACAATCCACGGGGATGAAGGACAGGCTTCTTGCACAAAAGGACTGCAGCTCACTTTGCCAGGTGACATAAAGAGGCAAAACATTCAGCTGAGGCTGGCCTTTGATACAGCTTGTGTGGCTGAAGACAACTCTGAGTGTGCTTTCCACATGAAGAATATCTGAAGGAGCAGGACAAGAAGTGATGACACACAGCAGTACTACGTTCTGCTGCCTTGACAAAGATTGCCAGAAAGGACAAAATAAGGCCTTGGAAGTGCCAATTCCTCCCTGCCTGAGGGAAAGAGTCATCCCTACATGAAGGCAGAGACCCAGGCCCTGAACTACAGGCTCCTCTCTACAATGCTTTCAGCTACAAACCCTTTGGGAGCAAATCCTGCCTCAGCAATAAGCTGCAGACACCAACAGAAAGTGAAACTCTGCTCCTGCAGCTTCCACATGGTCGGCGCCATTTTGGTTTGTCTAGATCTTAACGTGTGCCACGAGGTATCAGGATCAGTGAGGAATTACAGTACCTGATTTTTATAAGCATCTATTGAGGGTCTGTTGCCCTGGGGAAGTCTGGGGTTCCCCCCACCCATCGTGGGCAACCGCCGGCTTCATTGCCGAGGTTCCTTTTCTTTACAGTTTAAAGTGCTGTTAGAATACAATACAATACAATACAATACAATACAATACAATACAATACTATACAATACACCAGGTTGGAAGAGACCTTCAAGATCATCGTGTCCAACCCATCAACCAATCCAACCCAGGCTAAGCAACCCCAGCTCCCTCAGCCTTTCCTCATAGGGCTTGTGTTCCAAACCCCTCACCAGCTTTGTTGCCCTCCTCTTTTTCTTGTTTCTGGATTTCTGTACATATTGTTTAAATTGTTACTTGTTCCTGCTGGTGAGGTATCTGTCCCACACCGAACACCTCTAACCTCTAAATAGGATTTACTTAATATTTTTGTGGAATTTTTGTGATTAATAAAATGATTCATATTTTTATTAATCGCTCCACTTATTGAACATTAACATATCCTTTTACAGACCACAACAGCGCCGCAGCAGACACCCTGGGCAATGGAGCTGGGCATGCAAAGCAGTGGCCAGAGCAGCCGCACAACCCTGCTTACAGGGGGCTGGAGCTGCCGCTGGCATTTCAAAGCGCCCGGGATGCCAGGGCACTGACGAGGGCCCTGACTTACAGGGATGCCCTGGTCCCAAAAGGCCCACGGAGGCTCCTTCTCTCCGCTTCAGGGGTATCGTGACCCACACCCCGATAGCCGGGGTGGGCTCCCACACAGGCTGCCAGCTGAGCGCAAAGGCACTCGGACCCCGACCCCTCTTACAGGCGGCTCGAAACCCAGGGAGTTGAGAGCTTGGCCTGGCCCCGCAGCTACAGGAAGACAGCAGCCAGGCATCACAGCCAAAGGCCAAGGGGCTGTGGCTCCAGCCCCAAAGACGGGGTGGGATGGGGAAACATGCTAAGCTAAGCCCCACACACTCCCTGGCCCCATGCCTCTGAAAGGCCAGGGCCAGATCTACCCCACCCTGATTACAGGGGGGTCCCTCCTTGAACCTCCCACCAGGCACTGGCAACACACTTCCCTGCCTACAGGGCACTCGCTCTCGGCCGGCACTCCCAGAAAGCCCCACCCCACGGAGAGCCACAGGCTCTGGCCTGCGCCCACTTACGGGCCGGCCCGCCTGGCTGCAGCACAACACCACCTCTTCAGGAGCCCAGGGACTGACCTCAACCCTCTAAGGGTTTGTTCCTGTTAGCTGCCTAAAGCAGCCTCCCCAGCCCTGCTTACAGGGACCTTGGCTGCTGCTGGGACAGAAGGCTCCACAAATCTTCACACAGGTCCCGAGTATAGGGCTGTTAATCTGACAGGGTGCCAAGAGAACAGGCTGTCATGAAGGCAGAGACCCAGGCCCTGAACTACAGGTGGGTCACCTTGCCGCAAGATGACTAAGTGGCTTCGCTGTGTCCATCGAATAAAAGGAGGGGCAAGCCGAGCTCCCACCCCTCTCGAGGCCTCCAAGGAGACTGCCGCGTAACTGCCCAGAGGCCCTCTTTCCCTCCTGGGAAGCCTAAGCTAAGCTACAGCCTTTGCTAAGGGACCTAAAGGACAAGCAGACTCAGGCACACAGAGACAAGAGGGGCCACACACATACAGCCCTTCCCAGGAGAGGGAGCAAGCTCTGGGCAGCCACTGGTGGGGCAGGCATCTTTACCCCTGAGCAGGAGAGCAGAGGGTCAGACCTGGTGCCCCCGGGGATGCATGGAGGCAGAGGGGCCTCAGGATGCCAAACATTGTGACACGCCCCGAGTACAGGGGGTCACGCTGGCCAGGCCGCCAGCAGCTAAGAAACTGCTGGGGCTGTTCAAAGGGCCCTCCCCTGCTTACAGGGGGGGGGCTGGGGTCCAGGGAGCTACCCTTCGCCCATACGGGTGGGGACGCCGGCTCATCCCCTCCTTAGAGGGTTACCAGTCTCCATGCAGCCAAGGAGCTAGGAGGCAAAAGGCCAAACACAGCAAAAGCAAAGACCGAGCCCTGCTTACAGGGAGGTCGCCCAGCAGAAAGCCAATCAGGGCACCCTAACGGTGCTGGCAAAGATCTTGTTTCACCACAGCCAAATTGAGAGGGAGGTCTCATTGCCCAGGGCACCTTTTCTCCCGTCCTGCTCCTCAGCCGGGTGCTGCTCCTCTTGCCCTGCCGCACTTTACCTCGCTGCTCCATAACACGCCCCTATGCCAGCTGCTGCCGAGGAAGGAGGACAGAGTTAGGCCTCAGTAGTGCCAGTTCCTCCCCACCAGTGGGAAAAAGGTATCATTGGCCTAAGGCACTACAGGCTTTTCTGATCAAAATATGATTTCTCCCTGAATTATTGTAGCTTCTATTTGCAAAATTTTCATCCTCTGACCTATGGATTTTCTTCACAATTCCAGGCATAATTTCCCTTCCTCCCATCCAAAATCACCTGTGTGTTTCCCTCAAACATCACCTTTCTCCCTCCATCTTTCCTCAACTCTTCCCTCCCATGTCTTTACCCTCCCTCACTCTCCCTCCTAAATATGCTGTGATTTTCCCTCTAAAATCTTCATTTCTGTCTCCTATAGGTTACCTTTGCTATTCATTTTGGTATCTTGTCTCATAGCTATTTGCCTTAAGTCTTCCCTCCAAACTGCCTCCTGTGTCCCCTCTTGTTTTACCTCAGGTTTTCTCAGAAAAATTTTCACCTTCTTCTCTATGGATTCCCTCAGGTTTCCCCCTCCATGCCAGGTCTGCCCCCAGCACATTACCCTCAGCTTTTCCCTCCTAAATCTTTTATTTTATCCTGTATAAACTACCTCAATTTTTTTCCCTCCAAAATGTCATCTTTGTTCCTGTTTACCTCAGGGTTTTCTCTGGTTTTCATTGTCTTCCCCAGAGATCCTCCAAAATGTCACTTCTCTGACCCTGAATCTCAGTTTTCCCTGAAAAGCTTTCGTTCTGTATAAAAGAGCAAAAAAGCAAAATCACACAGAGGAAGTTTTAAGG
>JAWKAJ010000382.1:0-15869 GCA_033816785.1 Picus viridis
TTGGTTTCATATTTAAAGTAGCCAAAGAAACATTCCTTGTGGCTTTTGCAGATATGCACTCCTTTTAGTTATTTAACTGTTTATATTGTAATGAGCATCACTGTGATTGAAGTTTTCTTATCAGCAACAGCTATATGTACCTGAGCAATTCCTGATGTATTATGTCCATTCTACAACAGTTCCCACAGATTTCTCTGATTAGTTTTAACAAAATTTTTGTTTCATTTTCTGTCCAGGTTTTGCAAATATTCCCTGCTGGAATAGGCTGATGGCACAAATCTGAACCAAAGATCCTGTTGAGTTCCGTACCACAAAATGAATAGAAAATAAGGTCATGAAATATATTAGTATCTCACTGAAAGGAACTGAAACTTATATGGAAGTATTTTTATGCATAGTTTTTTCTTTCATTCATTCTTTTTTCATTTTCCCTTGTCTCTGTTAGTATTCAGTTTGAGACTTCATTCTTCCCTTCCTTATGATCATTATTTCCCATTAGCTGTTGTAGTTACAAGTCAAAAAGGCATGGATGAACTGCAGGTAACTTGGAGACAGGGACCAAGAGATAGATAGATAGATAGATAGATAGATAGATAGATAGATAGATAGATAGATAGTGCATGAAACATATGATTTACTTAATTAAAACAAAGGAGATTTTGTTCCTCTGAGGATTTTGTAGTCACTATTTAGCAATGCAAGTAAATGAAATTTCTTCCAAGATACATTGAATGGGGGCTGCAAAAACCAGATCCAGTATTCTAGATGTGATACAATGGTTGCCAAAGAAAATAAGCACATCCCTCAGTCTACTTAATGGCTATATTTTTTGATCAGTTTGCTGAACACCAGTATCTCCAGGCCCTTTACCAAGGAGCTTTTCATCACAGTGCTCAGGCAAAAGCAAAAGACTTGTCCTTGTACAATTGCAGGGAGTTACTCCATGCCTGATACAGGACCTTACCTTTACCCTTGTTCAGTTTAATAAAATTCCTATTGGTACATTCCTTCATGTTGTCCATGGCCCCTCTGAAAAGCAGTTTTGTTCTTATGGAACAAGAACTGGCAGGGTTGATTGATAGGTCTTTACACTAATTTTGAAGGGGGAAGAAGTAAAAATGGGCTTCACTGAGGACATTCCTGGGACAATTGTGAGGCAGGGTACCATCTCCACTGTTATCCCAGGGTGTGTAGGGGATAGCAGATTAAGCAACACTCGCAATGTTAATGGACACTCCTCTGCTAAGTCTCTGACATTTCTGTGTACCAACACAAGCATGAGAAATAAGCAGGATGAACTAGAAATCTGGATGCAGTCTCAGGACTATGATCTTGTTGCATTTAGAGACATGGTGGGACAGCTCCCATGACTGGAATTTGGTTATAGATGACTATGTACTATTCAGGAAGGGCAGACTGAATGTGTTGTGCTTAACTGAGGGGAAGATGATAAAAGTGTTAGCTTATGGGTAAGAGGGAAGGGACATACAAACATGGATGATGGGTGTCAAGCGGAGGGGCCAATCTCTTTGTCATGGTGCACAGAAATAAGGCAAGGAACAATGGATACAAACTTGAACGTAGAAGATTTCACCAACATGAGGAGAAACTTCTTTACAGTGAGGGTGACGGAGCACTAAAACAGGTTGCCCAGGGAGATTGTGGAGTCTCCTTCTCTGGAGACTTTCAAAACCTGTCTGGATGCATTCCTGTGTGGACTACTCTAAGTGATCCTGCTTTGGCAGGGGAATTGGACCCAATGATCTCTGGAGGTCCCTTCAAGCTCTGATATATTGTGATGTAGCAGGAAAGCAGGACACCATCACGTGTTAATGGTTGCTTGGGAAGAAAAAAATGCCATAATTTCAAATGTCCCCTTCTTTCCTCTTCCTCCATCTTTATATCATAAGCATGATTCCACACGGTATGGAATACCCCTTTGGTGAGTTTGGGTCAGCCATCCCAGGCTGCGTCTCATCCCAAATTTTTGTGCCTCTCCAGCCTCCTCACTGGTGGGTTGATGTGAGAAGTAGAAAAGGTATTAGCACAGTGTATAGCACTGCTCAGCAATAACAAAGAAATCTCTGTCTAATCAACATTATTTTCAGGAAAAGAAATGCAAACATAACCCCTTATCAGCTTCTGTGAAGGAAATTAACTGTATTACATCCAAAACCAGCACACAGCTTTCTGTGTACAACTGATCATTTAGATAATTTTGAGATTAGCTTGGCCTTACATGCCAGCAGGATATGATACTGGGTTATAGGGCTAAGTATATAATTAATGAAAATTGTTGTCTTAGAAGACAAAAATCTAGGAAAATAAATCTAAAAACTACAGCTTCTGACCTGTTCCTTATTGTGTTCCCTCCTGCAACTAACGGTATCGATGTTAAAATTATTTGTGCACCTGACCCCTCAGCAGATCTCCCAAGGCCCTGAGGTCATTTTTGATATCCCTGGGAGGCCCTGGTACCAACATCATCATTCCCTAACTTCCTAACCAATAAGGATAGTAGTCAGAGGGCTGTACCAGACTGGGCAGCCTTCTAGTAACATCTCCAACTTGGACTCCTGCTAGGCTAATAACTTCCCTATGAGATGGGTCTGGCTGACATATGGGACCTCTGTTCCCCTGAGGAGGAAATCACCATGTAATTACCCTCCTCTTCTTTTGAGGGACCAAGTCCTGATGCCAGGGGAAGGTTGTTTAGCCTTAGGCTGCTTTGCCTTGGGCTGTTTAACCTTAGGCTGTTTAGCCTTAGGCTGTTTAGCCTCAGGGAAGACCCCAGATGTTGTGTCCTCCGGCATCAGTATCACCTCACCCTCAATCTCCAGCGCCCCATACCTGTTTTCCAAGGGCAGCGAGGGAGGTGGGGGAGACAAGGAGGTTTTAATTTGTGCCTTTTGAGAAGACACTGCATCCATTCCCTCTGCTTTTTGGACAACCAGTCTCTGCTGGGGGGCCTGCGGAGCCTGCTACTCGGTTTTCATCTCTTTCCTCCTCTGGCTCATCTCTGTTTTCTACATTCCCATACATCTCTAAGACTAGCAACCTCATCCTTTGGCCCACCAGGTTGGGCAGATAGCCAATCTGCTCACACCTAATGCAGAGATGCTTTCACTACCCTGCATCTCAAGAGCCAGGCTCCAGCATCCACTACAGCCAGATACCTGGACAGCTACCTGCTTGTGTTCTACCTCAGTCTGGGTGCACACTTATTTTTTAAAGGAGATTTTGCTGCGTGTTATAACCATGCTGCCCCTGGCCACAGCCGTGGTTGCCCCTGGCTGCAGCACACCACTGGACAAAAATATCAAGTATAATTGCCAAACTGGGCAAAGCTGCAACTAAGGCCCTAGCTGGGAATGACTTATATTAGCTTTACTCTGATTCAATTTGGGAAAGCAGGTAAACTCTATCTGCAGGGGAGCCCTGGGAGATGCAGGGAGCAGGGCAGAGAAGCTGCTTTCCTGCCTGCTAAGTGACATAGCCCATCTGGGAGGCAGGGCCAGTTATCGGGAGGTTTAAAAGTCAGGGGTTGGACAACAACTATTGCCAAAGAGGGCAAACCTTTCTTGCGTTAACAGAGGGGAGTGCATGTGGGGTAAGGAAAAAATAAAACAGCTCAACATGTAATGGTCTCCACCCAATAGAAGGACACCATACTGCTGAACCCATCCAAAGTGGAGGTGGGAATACAGACTGAGTTCTCACAGAAGGAAGTGACAATGCAGGTTGCAGGCTAAAGGGAACACAGCTGTCCAAACCAATGACTGCAAGGAATGTCTTAGCCTGCTTGTGGTACCAGAGGATGGTACAAAAAACATCTGCATGAAGTGTGAGCAGGTAAATGATCTGCTCCTTATGGTGGCAGAGCTTAAGGACAAAGTAGAAAGACTAAGGAGCATTCAGGAAAGTGAAAGAGAAACAGATTGGTAGAGAAACAACCTTATATCTCTGAGAAATGCTCACCAGAACTCAGAGGAGCCCCATGCTACACATCAGGCTGAAGGAGGAGGTCACCAGGCAGAAGGAAGTGCCCAAAGAAAAGGAGGGGAGTGGATACAGATCCCTGACTGGGGAGGTAGACAAACCCCTTCCCGGCCTCCTCACCTTTGCAGTGACCCCTTCACAACAGATAAGGAGCACTGGAAGTTGATCTAGAGGCCCCTGTCCTACACTGATCAGGTGGAAGACAGTAGCTTAAATGGAGGGGATGAAGGTGGAAGTTTCATGACTGTGGCAAAAGACAAGTGCACATAGCACCTCTTCTCCAAGGAAGAGAAGAGTGATTGCTGTGGGAGACTCACTCTAGGCAGGATCAGAGGGCCTAATATACAGGTTTGACCCTCAATTTAAGGAAATCTGAGGTCTCCCTGGTCCCCAAAAAAGGGCTATTACTAAAGAACTCCTCAGCATGGTCCAATCACATGACTATTACCCCATTGCTGATCTTCAGACAGACAGGTGGGGAGGAAGCTGCATACCATAGTCTGAGGGGATGAAGAGACAATTCAAGGGCTTGGGATGCGTGGAGTCGGTGGCATGATGTGGTGTGGAACCATAGAATCATAGAATCATAGAATCAGTCAGGGTTGGAAGGGACCACAAGGATCATCTAGTTCCAAACCCCCTGCCATGGGCAGGGACACCCTACACTAGATCAGGCTGGCCAGAGCCTCGTCCAGCCTGGTCTTAAACAACTCCAGGGACGGACCTCAACCACCTCCTGGATAACTCATTCCATGGCTTCACCACTCTCATGGTGAAGAACTTCTTCCTCATCCTACCTGAATCTCCCCTGCATTTCCAGCTTCATTCCGTTCCCCCTAGTCCTATCACTACCTGAGATCCTGAGAAGTCCTCCCCAGCCTTTGAACCTTTGCCTTTGAACATCCAATTCAAAACTGGTAATCTGGGAGCTAAGAAGTTGTGATTCAGTTCTAATCACTTCAAAAGCTGTTTTTACTCCCCTCATAGGCAGCTAGAATCTCTTTCTCTGTTGGAGAGCATTAGCCTCCTGGAGCCTCTGTAACCTCGACTCCAGAAACCAAGAGGTCGTCCATGTGTCTCACCTGGGAGCTCTTTGCCACAAGCACCAGGTTGGACCATTGTCACTTGCAGCCGTGTACAAAATGTTCTTAATGTCTGGACCATCTCGACAGGTCCCAGACCCATTGCTTGAACCACCACTTGTTTTATGGTCAAAGGCTGCTTGTTGTTCAGGTCCTCAGTGGAAACTGTGTCTCTTTCGAGTCACATCATACAGAGGTTTCACAATCTGACTGTATCCAGGAATGTGCAGTCTCCAAATCCCACTATCCCCAAAGAAACATAGAGTTTTCTTGCTTGTTCATGGAACAATGTGTCGGCGTCCGTCCTGCCCACACTCCCAGAAACTGGATCTCTCTGGTAGTCCCTTTCCACCTTGTCTCACTTGATGGCAAACCTGCATTCAGAAGAATGTCAATGACTTTGTTACCTTCTCGAAGACTTCCTCAGCAGTTTTACCCCAGACGATGATATCATCAATGAACTGATGTGTTCTGGAGCACCACCTTCCTCAGAGCATCATGGATCACTGCACAGATGCTTGAGCTGTGATCCAGCCCATTGGCAATCTGTTGGAAGTGTACTGGATTCCTCTCCAGGTGAAAGCAAACTGAGGCTTGCATTCCTCTGCTATGGAATAGAGAAGAAGGCATTAGCAATGCCTATGGTAGCATACCATTTGGCCTCTTTGGATTCCAGCTCATACTGCAGTTCCATCATGTCTGGTACTGCTGCACTCATAGGTGGAGTTACTTCATTCAGGGCTCGGTAGTTGACTGTCAGATACCAATCTCCATTCAGCTTTCGCACAGGCCACACTGACTGTTGAAAGGTGAATGAGTTTTATTGATGAGTTTCTGACTCTTCAACTGACGAATCAGATCTGAATGGGCAACAAAGAGTCACGGTTGGTTCTGTATTGTCTGTGATGCACAGTCTGAGAAGCAACCGGCAATTTAATGTCCTGAATCTTGTGTTGTCCCACAACTGCAGATTCATCAGAAAGCTCAGGTCTAAGAGACAGCCTCAGTTTTTGTCCATCAGCTTCTACAGATGCTACTCCAAAAAGCCCATTTGTAACCTCTAGGGTCTTTGACTTCTCTCAGAACACCAATTCCCAAAATACAAGGTGCGTCCGGTCTGGTCACAACTGTATGCTTCCTCCACTGTTTACCAGTTAAACTTATATCAACCTCCACCTTAGTTAACTCTTCAGATCCACCAGTGACTCCCCAGAATAGTTATAGCCTCTGATCTGATAATTTGATGGCATTATGGTGCTAGAGCCCCTGTGTCAACCAAAGCCCTGTACTTGAAATTGTGAAGTGCCAGGCCACTGGATGTACACATCCCAATAGATTCTGTTATCTCTGTTATCCCTCTCCTCCCCTGGCGGGAGGCAGAGCACCTCAGTTATGTGAACATGTCCACTTGTGCAATGAGCACGTGGTGCAGTGTTAGAACTGAAACCACTGTTGGAGCTATTAGAGTTGTCCTGGGGAACTGGGAAGTAACAGCTCCCCTTCTGGTATTGCCACCTCGGGTTCTGCCACTTTGTAGTTTCCCTCAGTCTCCTGAAAAGATTGGCAGTTGGTTGACCATCCCATCTGTTCATGTTCTCACCAAACTGATCATGCAGAGTTATCCAAATACTACGCACGTGATTGCCTTGGTGGTCTGTTTTGGTTTGATGTGTTTTGGAATGACATCCTTGAGGATGTCTGTTCTCACAGAGTGAAACCTGTATCCATCTGGAGGAAGAATTGGAATTATCTCTTTGTGTCAATTGGGAGATGGTATTCTTAAATTCATCCTTCAGCTCTTTCATGCAATTCTCAATTTTTCCAGACAGAGTTTCAATGGCTGAACCAAAGAAACACGTGTCATGCTATCCTCTAATTGTCTCATTTGATCAGTGAATTGGCCAACTGTAGGAGGAGCTCCACCATAATTTCTTGCCACAATTCTGCTTGCCAGAATATTTGCATAATGAGGACAAGCGAGTTTGAAGAGCTTTAGCAAGACCAGTTCCTACAGGAATTTCATCAGATTCAGAGTCTCATGGGCACCATAGAGTACCTCTGACAGCAAATTCTCTCAGATGCTTAATTCCCTCATCTATGGTAGTCCAGGGTTTAGCATTCCATGGAAGATCATCTCGGGAAGGGTATCTCATGAGAGTTGCCATTAAAAGGCGTATCCACAGAGTAACCTTACCGAGAGTCCTGCCCTAGATGTCTATCTATTCCATTGTCCTTTGAGAGAGTTCCTACTTGAGCTGCTGACTTGTCTCCCACTTATTTGAGCTGGAGCACCTGTATCGTAACATCTACCAAGCCAAGCTAGATTTGGCTCCTTATCTGCTCTGATGTAATCCTTACACACACTTTGAATTTCTTCGCGTGGGGAAGAACAGCTTGGTCATCTGTCTCCTCCTCTGCCTCCTCTTCCTCAACTTGTTGTCCCAATAATCTTACTGTCACTCTCCTAAGGATCTCTTTAAGCTCAGGAGCACCACCTCTAGTTGTTCTCCTATCAGCAATCTGCCCTGCATCTCCATCCAGTGATGATCTCAATAACTCAGCTATACCTTTAAGACAAAAGCTTTTCCTCCTTCTCTTTCCGCTTCTTGTTTTTAAAACAGCTACTTGCTTAATGGGAGCTGTGTTTGAATTTACAGCTGCCTTAACAGAAGCTGGCAGGTTTTGAGATGGATCAGCTGCTGTGGAGGACACTTCCGTGCTGCCAAAGAAGAAGGAGGAAATGGCTTTGCCTCTCTAATGGCTGCTGAGGATGTGGGAGCCCACCATATATTACGTGCTGCTGCTGCCACTGGCTGATTGCAGAACCAGCAACAGCCGTTCAGAGCACCCTTTCCGATGGACTTTTTAACTCTATCTTTAACTGATACAGATTCCCCATTCTCCTCATCACTAGATATTTCTGGGGCAGAGTTAGAGCCATGCTTTCTCCTCTTTGGTCTACGCTTAATTACAAAGCAGGCCTCAGATACCTTCCTCTCCCGGTACAGAGCATATAGCAAGAACACATTACTTATCACCAACAGCAGGATTGCACACAAAAATAAATCACCTTTGGATCCCAGCCACTTAAAACTACTTTTTTCACCCACTGTCATCTTAAACTCCTTTATCTCTATGGACAGAGTGGTGGATGTCACATTCCTGTATCTATTAAGCCAAAAGAATCCCAGGCACCGGTCGTGAGAAGCTGAATCTCATACTTAAACCATAAGCTTATACATTAAGTATCTGCCTAAGCGATCAAAAATCAATCCCAGGAAGTACTTGTAGACCAGTACAGAACAAATTGAAAAGACGATATGCTCTAAAATCCAAAACACTTTCATGTTTGCAACTCTGAGTCGAGCAGACAATAAATCAAGCAAATTTTGCCTTGCTTCTGGACAGCAATTATCCACAAGCCACGCGTTGGGCCGCCAATTAAAATATGTGGTAGGGTGAGAAAGTTCCCGCCCCCCATACACAAAGATACCACAGCTAACTCAGTTGGAGAGGCAAATGAAATAAGCTGTATTTACAAGCATAAATAGAATGCAATGAATATGTACAAAAATATACAATATTTACAATATATACAGAAATATACAGCAATGAATGTAATACAGAAGACCCCCAGCTAGGGGAATTCCCCTCTGTACCCCCCTCTCCCTCCCTACCTCCCTTTTTTCCCAAAAGTGTTAGACAGAGATAGAAAGGCAATTAAGGAAAAAAATTCTGTTAGCTCAAAGCGCATGCAAGAATTAGTTTTCTCATCTGGTTAGCTTTGCTAATTCAAGGTCGGCTCTGTCCGGCAAGCTGTTACTTCAGAGAGAGAGAAGACAGACCGGCAGGAACAGAGAGCAAGCGAAGACTGAACAGACTAAGCTAAAACTTAAAAGTTACATTCTAGCAATCTACCAATGAAATTAGTTTAGAATATCTGTATGTTTTCGTTATTATCCCAAAACATTCAGCCAGAGTGTTCAGCAACTGTCCCTTTCTTAAAGGCACAGCCTAAACCAGTCACAGGATGGTTGGTGAAAGAATCTGGGGCACAAGCAATTTTCTCTAAGGTGCTACAGGCAGAGCATTGGGTTTTTTGATAATGACTGGTTTTGTAAGACACCAGGATGGTGGATAGTATGTGTGAGAGGCTTGTTTTGCAGGGGGATGTCATGGTAGGACCAAACGACCCCAGAACTAACCCAGACAGATATCAAGGTGTCTAGACATGGTTCCTCTCTCTCCCCTCCTTCCTGCAGAAAGTCAGGGTAACACGGGAAAAGGAAAAAAGGGGACAGGACCATGCATGTCTAGTAAACAATCCTGTATCTATGAAGGGCGTGTGTTCTGGCCACAACCTGGCAGAACCCCTTCTTATTGGATAGCTATGTGCTGGTTTCTGTTGCACTATTGGACCAATCGACCTTGGGCAAGATTTATATACAGGCTGATTTCTAGTTGCCTGTGCCTTGCTCAAGCCTTCCTCTTGCCTTGCTCAAGCACTGTCTGCTTGAACCAGCTTAGGCCTTGTCTGGCATGATGTTGCCTCGAGTTGCATAGCCTTGCGTTGTGCAGTCCAGAGCCTGGGATTTAGCCATGAGCCTACACACCACAAACTATGACAGAAGCCATGGGCTTAGGAATTGGAGCTAAGCCTGCTTCCCCTTGCAATCAGGATTTTGCCATGCCTCGGTTTCCCCAGGACAAAGCAAGTGCCCATCACAAAGAAACATTGCTAGCAGCCCACAGTCTGCTGAAGCCATACAAGCCATCAAAGACCATTTGGCATTCCTGCTGGCAACCTGCTATGCCTGGTACAGGAGTGCCCCAAAGCCTCTAATACACAGCAGCAGCACTCCCTACTTGGGTAATTAATTCATTGCCTCTTTGGCCGAACAGTTCTTGTCAATTCCCCCCGCCCCATGTGGGTATTCCACTCCCAGGGTATTCTCTTTCTGTCATATTCCTCCCAGTTTGTATAAAATGGTTGAATTGTTATAGTTGCCCAAATATTGTGCATTACCACTGTAAATATATTCTAACTGTACGTTGAATCTTTTGATACATTTGGCAATTTTCATATTAATAAAAGGTGTCCCAAAGGGACAAAAGGCCTCAAAAATGCTCTGAACCAGACAATGAGGCAGGAGCTAATAGGTCTGGTTTTTCAGGTTTTTCAGGTCTGGTTTTTCATTGCTCAGGCTTGTCTGAACATGTCCTGGGGCACGAGTGGGCCAGGTGGGTATACTTTTGGCCATGTTTGGCCAAAGCCTTTCTATAGGTTACAGTGTCTACAGCTTTCTATAGAAAAGCCTTTCTATAGGTTACAGTGTCAGGGTTTTATCCCTCAATCTGTGATGCTACTGGCCATTATTGTCTTGGGAAATCTATAAGTACCAGCCCAAAGGGCCAGAGCCTTGCCTTGCAATTGTCCACACTCTGGAATGAATCACAAGCCTTGCTTGGAAGCTGAACTGTGTTTCAGTTTACCCAGACAGGACTGCAAAGACCCTTTGCTGTCTTAGCCTTGTAAAGCCCAGGAGCAGACAGATGCATCTTGCTGGGCCAGGAGGCAAACCCCAGAGGAGCTGAACCCCGGGACAGTTTCATCTTATTGGAAGAGGCAATGAGTGCCGCTGCAAATAATTGCAGGAGAAGAATCTCTTTTCTACAAAGCTTTCAGCTACAAAGCCTTCGGGAGAAAATCCTGTGTCAGCAATAAGCTGCAGACACCAACAGAAAGTGAAACTGTGCTCCTGCAGCTTCCGTGTGGTTGACACAATTTTGGTTTTGTTTAAATCCTCACGAGTGCCACGAGGTATCAGGATTCATGAATAATTATGAAATCAGGTCTGTTCAGCATCTATTGAAGGTCTGTTGCCTTAGGAATTCTGGAGTTCCCCTGTCTTGTAGGCAATCACGGCTTCATTACCAATGTTCTTTTATTTTCTTTACAGTTTAAGTTGTTTGTTGTTTCTGGATTTTTGTACATATTGTTTCAGTTGTTACTGGTTCCTGCTGGTGAGATATCTGTTCCACAACCAAATATTTTGAACCAGTAAATAGGTTTTATTAATATTTTTAGGATTTTTATTAATAAAGTTATTAATATTTATATCAATCACTCAATTTATTGAATATTAAAATAGCCTTTACTGATCTTAACAAAAAGGTTATTAATATTTTTATTAATATTGCCATATAGTTTATAAATTAAGTAAATACTTTGTCTTTCAACAGGGGAAAAGAATTCTAGGACAAGAACTGGCAGTGCTGATTCACAGAGCTTTAAACCAGAGTTGAAGGGGGATGGGGCAGCTCATCATATGAAAGTCCATACATCCACAGGTCCTGATGGGATGCACCTGCGGGTGCTGAGAGGGCTGACAGAGATCATTGCCAGAACACTCTCCATCATCTTTGGTAAGTCAAGAAGGTCATTAGGAGCAGTCAACATGGTTTTACCAAGAGGAAGTCATGTTTGACCAACCTGATAGACTTCTTTGAGGACATAACCAGGTGGATAGATCATGGTAGAGCGGTGGATGAAGGTCATCTTGATTTCAGTAAGGTATTTGACACTGTCTCCCACAGCGTACTTGCAGCTAAGCTGAGGCAGTGTGGTCTGGATGATCAGGTAATGAGGTGGATGGAGAACTGGTTGGAAGAAAAAAGTCAAAGAGTTGTGGTCAATGGGAGAGAGTCTAGTCGGAGGCCTGTATCTAATGGAGTCGATCAGGGGTCAGTACTGGGACCAGTGCAGTTCAATATATTCATCAATGACCTGGATGAAAGAACAGAGAGCATGTGGTGGGGTAGGAAGGTTCCCCCCACACACACAAAAGAATCCACAGCTAACTCAGCCGGAGAAGCAGATGAAAGTTATATTTACAAGCAGAAAAGGAATGCAATGAATATGTACAAAAATATACAATATATACAGAAATATACAGCAATGTATGTAATACAGGAGACCTTTCCCCAACCCCCCTGCGGCCAGGGGGGTTTGGCCTGTCCCCCCCTTCTCCCTCCCTACCTCCCCTTTTTCCCAAAAGGGTTAGAGAGAGAGAGAGAGAAAGGAAGGTAATTAAAAGGGTAAAACTTTGTTGAGCTCAAAAGCGAATGCAAGAGTTAGTTTTTTCCTATCTGGTTAGCTCTGTTAATCCAAGGTCATTCCTGCCATGCAAGCTGTTGCTTCAGAGAGAGAAATGGGCCAGCTCACAGTACAGGGAGAAGAAGAGGAAAACTGACTGCCCAGACTGACAGACTAAGCTAAAAGTTACAGCTGCATTCTACCAATGAAATTGATTTAACACATCTTTGTTTTCTGTTATAATCCCAAAACATTCAGCCAGAGTGTTCAGAAAGTGTCCATTTCTTAAAGGCACAGCCTAAACTGGTCACAGAGCACTGTCAGCAAGTTTGCTGATGATACCAAACTGGGTGGAGTGGCTGACACACCAGAGGGTTGTGCTGCCATTCAGTGGGACCTAGACAGGTTTGAGAGCTGGGCAGGGAGAAATTTAATGAAGTTCAATGTGGGCAAGTGTATCATAGAATCACAGAATTATAGAATCAATAAGGTTGGAAAAGACCTAAAGGATCATCAAGTCCAACCTGTTACACAAGACTTCATGAATACTAAAACATGGCACCAAGTGCCACATCCAATCTCTTCTTGAACACCTACAGGGATGGTGACTACACCCCTCCCTGGGCAGCCCTTTCCAATGGCTAACAACTCTCTCTGTGAAGGACTTTCTCCTAACCTTAAGTCTAAATTTCCCAAGGCACAGTTTGAGACTGTGTCCTCTTGTTCCAGTCCTGATTGCCAGGGAGGAGAGACCAACCCCTCCTGGCTACAACCTCCCTTCAGGTAGTTGTAGACACCACTAACGTCTCCCCTGAGCCTCCTCTTCTCTGGGCTAAACAATCCCAGATCCTTCAGCCACTCCTCGTAGGGCTTGTTCTCAAGGTCTCTCACCAGCCTCGTTGTCCTTCTCTGGACTTGTTCAAGTGTCTCAATGTCCTTCTTAAATTGAGGGGCCCTGTGGTGGAGTAGGAAGGACAGGAACCGTCTGTGAACAAAGCATATTTCTTTTGATCATCAGATAGGTCATTGTAAGGAGGAGCTTCCTCAGCACGAGTTACTCTCTCCTCTGGAGGTTTAGTACAGTTGTTACCCTCAGGCCAACTTGAGATCACCTCCACTAGACCAGGTCTTTCAAGATTTCCCATTCGAGCTCTCTGTGTTATCAGAGCCATCCACTTAGACCAGGTGGAATCTGTTGCATGATGTGGTGTGGAACCTGTCTTTGAACATCCAATTCAAAAACTGGTAATCTGGGAGCTAAGAGAAGTTGTGATTCAGTTCCAATCACTTCAGAAGCTGCTTTCACTCCTTCATAGGCAGCTAGAATCTCTTTCTCTGTTGGAGTATAATTAGCCTCTGAACCTCTGTAACCTCGACTCCAGAAAACCAAGAGGTCGTCCACGTGTCTCACCTGGAGCTCTTTGCCACAAGCACCAGGTTGGACCATTGTCTCTGCAGCCGTGTGCAAAATGTTCTGTCTGGACCATCTCGGACAGGTCCCAGACCCATTGCTTGCACTACCTCTTGCTTTATCTAGTCAAAGTACTGCTTGTTGTTCAGGTCCCAGTGGAAATGGTTTCTCTTTTGAGTCACATCATACAGAGGTTTCACAATCTGACTGTATCCAGGAATGTGCAGTCTCAAAAATCCCACTATCCCCAAGAAACGTAGAGTTTCTTGCTTGTTCATGGGATTAGCCATAGTAGAGACTCTATTTACTACATCCACTGGAATGTGTCGGCATCCGTCTGCCACTGCACTCCCAGAAACTGGATCTCTCAATTCCCAAAATACAAGGTGCGTCAGGTCCGGTCACAGCTGTATGCTTCTCCACTGTTTACCAGTTAAACTTATATCAACCTCACCTTAGTTAACTCTTCAGATCCACCAGTGACTCCCAGAATAGTTATAGCCTCTGATCCCTGATAATTTGATGGCATTATGGTGCACTGAGCCCCTGTGTCAACCAAAGCCCTGTACTTCTGAAATTGTGGAGGTGCCAGGCCACTGGATGTACACATCCCAATAGATTCTGTTATCTCTGTTGCCCCTCTCCTCCCCCTGGTGGGAGGCAGGGCACCCTAATTATGGGAACATGCCCACATGTGCAATGAGCACATGGTACAGTGTTAGAACGGAGCCACTGTTGGAGCTATTAGAGTTGTCCTGGGGAATCTGTGGAAGTAACAGCTCCCCTTCTGGTATTGCTACCTCGGGTTCTGCCACTTTGCAGTTCCCTCAGTCTCCTGAAAAGATTAGCAGTTGGTTGACCATCCCATCTGCTCATGTTCTCACCAAACTGATCACGCAGAGTTATCCAAATACTTGCACGTGATTGCCTTGGTGGTCTGTTTTGGTTGGATCTGTTTTGGAATGACCTGTTTTGGAATGACATCCTTGGAGGATGTCTGTTCCTCACAGAGGAAACCTGTATCCATCTGAGGAAGAATTGGAATTATCTCTTTGTGTCAATTGGGAGATGGTATTTTTAAAATCATCCTTCAGCTCTTTCATGCAATTCTCAATTTTTCCAGACAGAGTTTCAATGGCTGAAACCAAAGAAACACGTGTCATGCTATCCTCCAATTGTCTCATCTGATCAGTGAATTGGCCAATCAGAGGAGGAGCTCCACCATTCATAATTTCTTGCCACAATTCTTCTTGCCAGAATATTTGCATAATTAGGAGGAGCAAGTTTGATGAGCTTTTTAGCAAGACCAGTTCCTACAGGAATTTCATCAGGATTCAGAGTCTCATGGCCACCATAGAGTACCTCTAACAGCAAATTCTCTCAGACGCTTAATTCCCTCATCTATGGTAGTCCGGGGTTTAGCATTCCATGGAAGATCATCTCGGGAAGGATACCTCATGAGAGTTGCCATTAAAAGGCGTATCCACAGAGTAACCTCACTGAGAGTCCTGCCCAGATGTCTATCTATTCCATTGTCCTTTGAGAGTTCCTAGTTGAGCTGCTGACTTGTCTCCAACTACCAGAGCTGAGCACCTGTATCCTAACATCTGCAAGGCCAAGCTAGAATTGGCTCCCTTATCTGCTCTGATATAATCCTTACGCACAATACCTCAATTCTTCACGCGGTGACAAACAGCTCTCAATGTCATCTGACTCCTCCTCCCTCTGCCTCTCTTCCTGAAGTTCGTGTCCCAATAATCTTACTGTCACTCTCCTAAGAATCTGCTTAAGGTCAGGGGTACCACCTTTAGTTGTTCTGCTATCAGCAATTTGCCCTGCATCTCCATCCAGTGATGATCTCAATAACTCAGCTATATCTTTAAGACAAACCTTTTTCCTCCATCTCAGCAGGGTCTCTTTGAGCAGAAGTTCCCTCACCAGGATCCTGCTGCTCTCCCCCATCCAGCATCTGGATCAGCTTTGCCCTTTCTTCTTCTCGTACTTAGAACAGCTACCTGCTTAACTGGAGCTGTGTTTGGATTTACAGCTGGCTTAATAGAAGCTGACAGGTTTTGAGACGAATCAGCTGCTGTGGAGGACACTTCCGGTCCTGCCGAAGAAGAAAGGAGGAAATGGCTTTGCCTCATTAATGGCTGCCGAGGCGTGGAAGCCATGGTAGGAGCTGCCGCTGCGCTGGCTGATTGCCAGAGCCACCAACAGCACCGTTCAGAGCAGCCTTTCCGATGGACTTTTTAGCCTTGTTGTTAACTGATGACGGATT
>JAWKAJ010000383.1:0-7500 GCA_033816785.1 Picus viridis
ATTCTTCTTAGGTGTTCTTACACACTGTTGTTCGTATCGCACTGTTTCTGTCTCGTTTGCGCAATTTGTTCATTTTTCTGATCTTTTCTTGTTGTGCTGTCTCACCTCGTTCTCTTCACGATTTCAGCCTCTTTTCACTTTCGTTCTTACTTCACCTCGTTTCTGTATCTCGTTCTATCTGTGTTTCGTTCTCGTTCTTCCTCTGTTCATCTTCTGTTTCTCTAAATTCTGTCGTCTTGAATTTTTGTTCTGTATCTGTTTCGTTCGTTTTATCTTATGTTTCACTTTCGTTCTTCCATTCTACCTCTGTCTGTTTCAGCCTCTGTACTCAGCCATCTGAAACTGATATGCTTTTTCGTTTCTTTGTTTTTACTTTATCCTCGTGCCTTCCTCGTCTGTACTTACACTCTCATATTTTCGTTCAATCTCAATCTCTGTCACTAAAAATCTGTCTGCTTTCGCTCCACCAATTTGTCTTGCTCTGGTCTGCATTATTTCATCAGCTTCTTGATTTTTGATTGTTAATTCGTTTAGTTCTGATTTACCCTATTTGAGACTGTTATTTTCGTTTTCACCTTGTATTTCAATGCTATCTGTCTTAACTTTCAATTTGATTTCGGCTCCGCTTCGTTCCCGCGCCGTCTCGCCTCGCTCGATGCTCTCTGCCTCCGACTTTCGCCATCTCTGGCATTTACAGCGCTCTGCCCTTCTCCCATCTTTGCCACTTTATCTCGTTTCACTCTCCTTGCCTTCATTTCCTGTCTTACTGTTTTCGCTACCTGTTCCTGCTTTTTTTAATTTTGTTTTGATATTTTACTTTACTTTAATTATTAATTTTGACGCTGATAATTTATTTTCTTCATCTTTGTTTAATTTTTTATTTTGTTTACTTAAATGCAATACTGATTTTGCTTTCACTTTCATGATTTGAATTTTCACTATAATATAAAATGCTTTACTTTATTTACGCGATTTTATTAATCGGCTATTTATTTTAAAATTTAAAGTCAGTTAATTTGAGGGCGATAGCTGCGGAATACGGTAGTGTGGCTGGGGATGAGAATACGGCAAGGTCGCGACGATCGGGGCACACGACGGGAGGATACGCGGGCCGCAAAGGCGTTTTACGGCAAGGGCTCGAAGGCCGCCAAGCAAGACGAAGTGATGTGACCTCCCGGGGGCGGGGCGGGGTGGGGCGGGGAGAGTATAGAGGGGGATGGGGAAGCGGACCGCGGAGGTGGGGTGTCCTATAGTGACAGAACATAGGCGGTGAGGATGGGGTGCCGGAGGGGGCGGGACCCACGCCCGGGGGCAGGGTGCGGGAGAGGGTCGCGGGGTTACACCGCGGGGAGCAGGGCGGGATCAATGCGGGGGCCGGAACCCCGCGGGGCGGGTGGGGAGGGCACCGTGGGGGGCTACACCCCGCGGGGGGGGCGGCGGGGAGATGTGACACGTGGGGTTGGCATCGGGCGGGGGCAGGGTGCGGGGAGGGGGCTAACGCGGGGTTACACCCCGCGGGGGTAAGGGTGGGGTTACACCGGGCGGGGGGCGCTAGCGGGAGGGGGCACCGCGGGGGTTACAACGCGCGGGGAGGGGCACGGCGGGGACCCCGGGCGGCCGGGAGGGGGGGGGATACGGTCGGCGGGGGGAGGGGAAAACTGGGGCTTTCTGGCGGTGGCAGCTGCGAGGGGGGGAGTGCCGTAAGGGGGCCGGGGGGCGGCATCGGGCAGGTGGTCGCGCTGGAGCACCGTCGAGGGAGGGAATGCCGCGGTGGTGGGGGCGCCGTGGTGGCCGTGGGGAGGGGGGGCGCCGCGGGGGAGTAACCCCATGGGGGGTAGTGGCGGTCCCAGGGGGCAGCCCTGGCGGTGGCCCTTTGGGAGGGGTGACCCCACGGGGCCACCACCCTCCCAAAGGGCCACCGCCCACCCCAGGGGGCCACCACTAGCCCCCATGGGACCACCACTGCCCCCATGGGACCACTCCCCCCACGGCGCCCCCCTCCCCCCCACGGCGCCCCCCCCCCACCACGGCGCCCCCCACCACCACGGCGCCATTCCCTCCCCTCGACGGTGCCACCTCCCGCCCGCGACGCCACCACCTGCCCCCAACGATGCCACCCCCCAACGGCGCCCCCCCCTCACCCACGGCGCCATTCCCCCTCACGGCACTACCGCCCCCCCGCGGTGCCAACCCCCTCTCCCCACGGTGCCCCTCCGCACCCCTGCCCCCGCGGTGCCAACCCCCACGGTGCCCCTCCCCGCACCGCTGCCCCCCCGCGGTGCCAACCCCCACGGTGCCCCTCCCCGCACCGCTGCCCCCGCGGTGCCAACCCCCACGGTGCCCCCTCCCCGCACCCCTGCCCCCCCCCGCGGTGCCAACCCCCACGGTGCCCCCTCCCGCACCCCCTGCCCCCCGCGGTGCCAACCCCCACGGTGTCCCCTCCCCGCACCCCTGCCCCCCGCGGTGCCAACCCCTCTCCCCACGGTGCCCTCTCCCCGCACCGCTGCCCCGCGGGGTTCCAACCCCCACGGTGCCCCCCTCGCACCCCTGCCCCCCCCCGCGGTGCCAACCCCCACGGTGCCCTCTCCCCGCACCCCTGCCCCCGCGCGGTGCCACTCTCCCGCCCCCCTCCGGCGCCGTCCCCCTCCCGACGGCGCCACACCCCCCCCCCCCCGGGGGAGCCTCCACCCCCTCTCCCACCGCCCCCTCGTTCCCACAGCCCAACATGGACACCCCACCTCCACGGTCCCTTCCTCCCCCATCCCCTCCTATGCCCTCCCCCGCCCCACCCCGCCCCGCCCCGGGTCACGTCACTTCGTCGCCTTGGCGACGCTTCAGCCCTTGCCGTAAAGCTCCTCGCTGCCTTTTGCGGCACCTGTATCACCTCCCCACGTCGTGGCTTTGATCGTCGCGACACTGCCGTATTCTGCGTCGCGTCGCGCCCCCCGAGCTTTCAGCCGCACTGCCGTATTCCGCGGCGCTGTCGCGCTGGGGGCCGGCTGGAAGCGCAGCACAGGGCAGCGCAGGGCAGGGCAGGGCAGGGCAGAGCAGGGCAGGGCAGGGCAGGGCAGCGCAGGGCAGGGCAGGGCAGGGCAGGGCAGAGCAGGGCAGGGCAGGGCAGGGCAGGGCAGAGGAGGGCAGGGCAGAGCAGGGCAGGGCAGGGCAGCGCAGGGCAGGGCAGAGCAGGGCAGGGCAGGGCAGAGCAGGGCAGGGCAGGGCAGGGCAGAGCAGGGCAGGGCAGGGCAGGGCAGGGCAGAGGAGGGCAGGGCAGGGCAGAGGAGGGCAGGGCAGGGCAGAGCAGGGCAGGGCAGGGCAGGGCAGAGGAGGGCAGGGCAGAGCAGGGCAGGGCAGAGCAGGGCAGGGCAGGGCAGAGCAGGGCAGGGCAGGGCAGCGCAGGGCAGGGCAGAGCAGGGCAGCGCAGGGCAGGGCAGGGCAGGGCAGAGCAGGGCAGGGCAGGGCAGGGCAGGGCAGGGCAGGGAAGAGCAGGGCAGGGCAGGGCAGAGCAGGGCAGGGCAGGGCAGCGCAGGGCAGGGCAGAGCAGGGCAGCGCAGGGCAGGGCAGGGCAGGGCAGAGCAGGGCAGGGCAGGGCAGGGCAGGGCAGGGCAGGGAAGAGCAGGGCAGGGCAGGGCAGGGCAGAGCAGGGCAGGGAAGAGCAGGGCAGGGCAGGGCAGCGCAGGGCAGGGCAGAGCAGGGCAGGGCAGGGCAGGGCAGAGCAGGGCAGGGCAGGGCAGGGCAGGGCAGAGGAGGGCAGGGCAGAGCAGGGCAGGGCAGGGCAGCGCAGGGCAGGGCAGAGCAGGGCAGGGCAGGGCAGAGCAGGGCAGGGCAGGGCAGGGCAGAGCAGGGCAGGGCAGGGCAGGGCAGGGCAGAGGAGGGCAGGGCAGGGCAGAGCAGGGCAGGGCAGGGCAGGGCAGAGCAGGGCAGGGCAGGGCAGGGCAGAGGAGGGCAGGGCAGAGCAGGGCAGGGCAGGGCAGCGCAGGGCAGGGCAGAGCAGGGCAGGGCAGGGCAGAGCAGGGCAGAGCAGGGCAGGGCAGGGCAGGGCAGGGCAGAGCAGGGCAGAGGAGGGCAGGGCAGGGCAGCGCAGGGCAGGGCAGGGCAGGGCAGAGCAGGGCAGGGCAGCGCAGGGCAGGGCAGGGCAGTGCATTGCAGGACAGGGCAGCACAGGGCAGGGCAGAGCAGGGCAGGGCAGGGCAGCGCAGGGCAGGGCAGAGCAGGGCAGGGCAGGGCAGAGCAGGGCAGAGGAGGGCAGGGCAGGGCAGCGCAGGGCAGGGCAGGGCAGGGCAGAGCAGGGCAGGGCAGGGCAGAGCAGGGCAGAGGAGGGCAGGGCAGGGCAGCGCAGGGCAGGGCAGGGCAGGGCAGAGCAGGGCAGGGCAGGGCAGAGCAGGGCAGGGCAGGGCAGCGCAGGGCAGGGCAGAGCAGGGCAGGGCAGGGCAGAGCAGGGCAGGGCAGGGCAGGGCAGAGCAGGGCAGAGGAGGGCAGAGCAGGGCAGGGCAGGGCAGGGCAGGGCAGGGCAGAGGAGGGCAGGGCAGGGCAGCGCAGGGCAGGGCAGGGCAGGGCAGAGCAGGGCAGCGCAGGGCAGGGGCAGGGCAGCGCAGGGCAGGGCAGGGCAGGCCAGCGCAGGGCAGGGCAGAGCAGGGCAGGGCAGGGCAGGGCAGGGCAGGGCAGGGCAGGGCAGGGCAGGGCAGGGAAGAGCAGGGCAGGGCAGAGCAGGGCAGGGCAGGGCAGCGCAGGGCAGGGCAGAGCAGGGCAGGGCAGGGCAGAGCAGGGCAGGGCAGGGCAGGGCAGAGCAGGGCAGGGCAGGGCAGGGCAGGGCAGAGGAGGGCAGGGCAGGGCAGAGCAGGGCAGGGCAGGGCAGGGCAGAGGAGGGCAGGGCAGAGCAGGGCAGGGCAGGGCAGCGCAGGGCAGGGCAGAGCAGGGCAGGGCAGGGCAGAGCAGGGCAGGGCAGGGCAGCGCAGGGCAGGGCAGAGCAGGGCAGCGCAGGGCAGGGCAGGGCAGGGCAGAGCAGGGCAGGGCAGGGCAGGGCAGGGCAGGGCAGGGAAGAGCAGGGCAGGGCAGGGCAGGGCAGAGCAGGGCAGGGAAGAGCAGGGCAGGGCAGGGCAGCGCAGGGCAGGGCAGAGCAGGGCAGGGCAGGGCAGGGCAGAGCAGGGCAGGGCAGGGCAGGGCAGGGCAGAGGAGGGCAGGGCAGAGCAGGGCAGGGCAGGGCAGCGCAGGGCAGGGCAGAGCAGGGCAGGGCAGGGCAGAGCAGGGCAGGGCAGGGCAGGGCAGAGCAGGGCAGGGCAGGGCAGGGCAGGGCAGAGGAGGGCAGGGCAGGGCAGAGCAGGGCAGGGCAGGGCAGGGCAGAGGAGGGCAGGGCAGAGCAGGGCAGGGCAGGGCAGCGCAGGGCAGGGCAGAGCAGGGCAGGGCAGGGCAGAGCAGGGCAGGGCAGGGCAGAGCAGGGCAGGGCAGAGGAGGGCAGGGCAGGGCAGCGCAGGGCAGGGCAGGGCAGGGCAGAGCAGGGCAGGGCAGCGCAGGGCAGGGCAGGGCAGTGCATTGCAGGACAGGGCAGCACAGGGCAGGGCAGAGCAGGGCAGGGCAGGGCAGCGCAGGGCAGGGCAGAGCAGGGCAGGGCAGGGGCAGAGCAGGGCAGAGGAGGGCAGGGCAGGGCAGCGCAGGGCAGGGCAGGGCAGGGCAGAGCAGGGCAGGGCAGGGCAGAGCAGGGCAGAGGAGGGCAGGGCAGGGCAGCGCAGGGCAGGGCAGGGCAGGGCAGAGCAGGGCAGGGCAGGCAGAGCAGGGCAGGGCAGGGCAGCGCAGGGCAGGGCAGAGCAGGGCAGGGCAGGGCAGAGCAGGGCAGGGCAGGGCAGGGCAGAGCAGGGCAGAGGAGGGCAGAGCAGGGCAGGGCAGGGCAGGGCAGGGCAGGGCAGAGGAGGGCAGGGCAGGGCAGCGCAGGGCAGGGCAGGGCAGGGCAGAGCAGGGCAGCGCAGGGCAGGGCAGGGCAGCGCAGGGCAGGGCAGGGCAGGCCAGCGCAGGGCAGGGCAGAGCAGGGCAGGGCAGGGCAGGGCAGGGCAGGGCAGGGCAGGGCAGGGCAGGGAAGAGCAGGGCAGGGCAGGGCAGCGCAGGGCAGGGCAGCGCAGGGCAGGGCAGGGCACGGCAGGGCAGGGCAGGGCAGGGCAGGGCAGGGAAGAGCAGGGCAGGGCAGGGCAGGGCAGGGCAGGGCAGAGCAGGGCAGGGCAGGGCAGGGCAGAGCAGGGCAGGGCAGGGCAGGGCAGGGCAGAGGAGGGCAGGGCAGGGCAGAGCAGGGCAGGGCAGGGCAGGGCAGGGCAGGGCAGAGGAGGGCAGGGCAGGGCAGGCCAGCGCAGGGCAGGGCAGGGCAGGGCAGGGCAGGGCAGGGCAGGGCAGGGCAGAGCTGGGCAGGGCAGGGCAGGGCAGGGCAGGGCAGGGCAGAGCAGGGCAGGGCAGGGCAGGGCAGAGCAGGGCAGGGCAGGGCAGGGAAGAGCAGGGCAGGGCAGGGCAGGGCAGGGAAGAGCAGGGCAGCGCAGGGCAGGGCAGGGCAGGGCAGGGCAGGGCAGGGCAGGGCAGGGCAGAGCAGGGCAGGGCAGGGCAGGGCAGAGCAGGGCAGGGCAGGGCAGGGCAGGGCAGAGGAGGGCAGGGCAGGGCAGAGCAGGGCAGGGCAGGGCAGAGCAGGGCAGGGCAGAGGAGGGCAGGGCAGGGCAGGCCAGCGCAGGGCAGGGCAGGGCAGGGCAGGGCAGGGCAGGGCAGGGCAGGGCAGAGCAGGGCAGGGCAGGGCAGGCCAGCGCAGGGCAGGGCAGAGCAGGGCAGGGCAGGGCAGGGCAGGGCAGGGCAGGGCAGAGCAGGGCAGGGAAGAGCAGGGCAGGGCAGGGCAGCGCAGGGCAGGGCAGCGCAGGGCAGGGCAGGGCAGGGCAGAGCAGGGCAGGGCAGGGCAGGGCAGGGCAGGGCAGGGCAGGGAAGAGCAGGGCAGGGCAGGGCAGGGCAGGGCAGAGCAGGGCAGGGCAGCGCAGGGCAGGGCAGGGCAGGGCAGGGCAGGGCAGGGCAGAGCAGGGCAGGGCAGGGCAGGGCAGGGCAGAGCAGGGCAGGGCAGGGCAGGGCAGGGCAGGGCAGAGCAGGGCAGGGAAGAGCAGGGCAGGGCAGGGCAGCGCAGGGCAGCGCAGGGCAGGGCAGGGCAGGGCAGAGCAGGGCAGGGCAGGGCAGGGCAGGGCAGGGAAGAGCAGGGCAGGGCAGGGCAGGGCAGGGCAGAGCAGGGCAGGGAAGAGCAGGGCAGGGCAGGGCAGGGCAGGGCAGAGCAGGGCAGGGCAGCGCAGGGCAGGGCAGGGCAGAGCAGGGCAGGGCAGGGCAGGGCAGGGCAGCGCAGGGCAGGGCAGAGCAGGGCAGGGCAGGGCAGGGCAGAGCAGGGCAGGGCAGGGCAGGGCAGGGCAGGGCAGGGCAGGGCAGGGCAGAGCAGGGCAGGGAAGAGCAGGGCAGGGCAGGGCAGGGCAGGGCAGGGAAGAGCAGGGCAGGGCAGGGCAGCGC
>JAWKAJ010000383.1:10000-15816 GCA_033816785.1 Picus viridis
GCAGGGTAGGGCAGGGCAGGGCAGCACAGGGCAGCACAGGGCAGGGCAGGGCAGCACAGGGCAGGGCAGCGCAGGGCAGGGCAGCACAGGGCAGGGCAGGGCAGGGCAGGGCAGGGCAAGGCAGCGCAGGGCAGGGCAGGGCAGCGCAGGGTAGGGCAGGGCAGGGCAGCACAGGGTAGCACAGGGCAGGGCAGGGCAGCACAGGGTAGGGCAGGGCAGGGCAGGGCAGCACAGGGCAGGGCAGGGCAGGGCAGAGCAGCACAGGGCAGCACAGGGCAGGGCAGGGCAGCACAGGGCAGGGCAGGGAAGGGCAGGGCAGAGCAGGGCAGAGCAGGGCAGGGCAGAGCAGGGCAGGGCAGGGCAGGGCAGGGCAGGGCAGGGCAGGGTAGGGCAGCACAGGGCAGGGCAGGGCAGGGCAGCGCAGGGCAGGGCAGGGCAGGGCAGCACAGGGCAGCACAGGGCAGCACAGGGCAGCATAGGGCAATGCAGGGCAGGGCAGGGCAGCGCAGGGCAGGGCAGGGCTGGGCAGGGCTGGGCAGGGCAGCACAGGGCAGCGCAGGGCAGCGCAGGGCAGCACAGGGCAGCGCAGGGCAGCGCAGGGCAGCGCAGGGCAGGGCAGGGCTGGGCAGGGCAGCGCAGGGCAGCGCAGGGCAGCGCAGGGCAGCACAGGGCAGGGCAGGGCAGCGCAGGGCAGGGCAGGGCAGAGCAGGGCAGCACAGGGCAGCGCAGGGCAGGGCAGGGCAGGGCAGCACAGGGCAGCGCAGGGCAGGGCAGGGCAGCACAGGGCAGCACAGGGCAGGGCAGGGCAGCGCAGGGCAGCACAGGGCAGGGCAGGGCAGAGCAGGGCAGCACAGGGCAGCGCAGGGCAGGGCAGAGCAGGGCAGCACAGGGCAGGGCAGGGCAGCACAGGGCAGCGCAGGGCAGCACAGGGCAGCACAGGGCAGCGCAGGGCAGCGCAGGGCAGGGCAGGGCAGCATAGGGCAGCGCAGGGCAGGGCAGCACAGGGCAGCACAGGGCATGGCAGGGCAGCACAGGGCAGCGCAGGGCAGGGCAGGGCAGGGCAGCACAGGGCAGCACAGGGCAAGGCAGGGCAGCACAGGGCAGGGCAGGGCAGGGCAGAGCATGGCAGCGCAGGGCAGGGCAGGGCAGGGCAGCACAGGGCAGGGCAGGGCAGGGCAGGGCAGGGCAGGGCAGGGCAGCACAGGGCAGGGCAGCACAGCGCAGGGCAGGGCAGAGCAGGGCAGGGCAGGGCAGGGCAGGGCAGGGCAGGGCGGCGCAGGGCGGCGCAGGGCAGGCAGGGCAGGGCAGGGCGGCGCAGGGCAGGGCGGCGCAGGGGCAGGGCGGCGCAGGGCAGGGCAGGGCAGGGCAGGGCAGGGCAGGGCAGGGCAGGGCAGGGCGGCGCAGGGCGGCGCAGGGCAGGGCAGGGCAGCGCAGGGCAGGGCAGGGCAGGGCAGGGCAGGGCAGGGCAGGGCAGAGCAGGGCAGAGCAGGGCAGGGCAGGGCAGGGCAGAGCAGGGCAGCGCAGGGCAGTGCATTGCAGGGCAGGGCAGGGCAGGGCAGGGCAGGGCAGGGCAGGGCAGGGCTGGGCAGGGCAGCACAGGGCAGCGCAGGGCAGCGCAGGGCAGGGCAGGGCAGCATAGGGCAGTGCAGGGCAGGGCAGGGCAGCACAGGGCAGCACAGGGCAGGGCAGGGCAGCATAGGGCAGGGCAGGGCAGGGCAGGGCAGCACAGGGCAGCGCAGGGCAGGGCAGGGCAGCGAGGGCAGCGCAGGGCAGCGCAGGGCAGGCAGGGCAGGGCAGCACAGGGCAGGGCAGGGCAGCGCAGGGCAGCACAGGGCAGGGCAGGGCAGCACAGGGCAGCGCAGGGCAGCGCAGGGCAGGGCAGGGCAGCATAGGGCAGTGCAGGGCAGGGCAGGGCAGCACAGGGCAGCACAGGGCATGGCAGGGCAGGGCGGGGCAGGGCGGCGCAGGGCAGCGCAGGGCAGGGCAGGGCAGGGCAGGGCAGGGCGGTGCAGGGCGGCGCAGGGCAGGGCAGGGCAGGGCGGCGCAGGGCAGGGCAGGGAAGAGCAGGGCAGGGCAGGGCAGGGCAGGGCAGGGCGGCGCAGGGCAGCGCAGGGCAGCGCAGGGCAGGGCAGGGCAGGGCAGGGCAGGGCAGGGCAGGGCGGCGCAGGGCGGCGCAGGGCAGGGCAGGGCAGGCAGAGCAGGGCAGAGCAGGGCAGGGCAGGGCAGGGCAGGGCAGAGCAGGGCAGAGCAGGGCAGGGCAGGGCAGGGCAGGGCAGAGCAGGGCAGGGCAGTGCATTGCAGGGCAGGGCAGGGCAGGGCAGGGCAGAGCAGGGCAGGGCAGAGCAGGGCAGGGCAGGGCAGGGCAGAGCAGGGCAGGGCAGAGCAGGGCAGCGCAGGGCAGTGCATTGCAGGACAGGGCAGGGCAGGGCAGGCAGAGCAGGGCAGGGCAGAGCAGGGCAGGGCAGGGCAGGGCAGAGCAGGGCAGGGCAGAGCAGGGCAGCGCAGGGCAGTGCATTGCAGGGCAGGGCAGGGCAGGGCAGGGCAGAGCAGGGCAGGGCAGAGCAGGGCAGCGCAGAGCAGGGCAGGGCAGGGCAGAGCAGGGCAGGGCAGGGCAGGGCAGAGCAGGGCAGGGCAGGGCAGCGCAGGGCAGCGCAGGGCAGAGCAGGGCAGGGCAGAGCAGGGCAGGGCAGAGCAGGGCAGAGCAGGGCAGCGCAGGGCAGGGCAGGGCAGAGCAGGGCAGGGCAGAGCAGGGCAGCGCAGGGCAGGGCAGGGCAGGGCAGGGCAGGGCAGGGCAGAGCAGGGCAGCGCAGGGCAGGGCAGGGCAGGGCAGGGCAGGGCAGGGTAGCGCAGGGCAGGGCAGGGCAGGCAGGGCAGGGCAGGGCAGGGCAGGGCAGGGCAGGCAGGGCAGGGCAGGGCAGGGTAGCGCAGGGCAGGGCAGGGCAGGGCAGGGCAGCGCAGGGCAGGGCAGGGCAGGGCAGGGCAGGGCAGGGCAGGGTAGCGCAGGGCAGGGCAGGGCAGGGTAGCGCAGGGCAGCGCAGGGCAGAGCAGGGCCGAGCAGGGCAGGGCAGGGCAGGGCAGAGCAGGGTAGGGCAGGGCAGGGCAGGGCCGGGCAGGGCAGGGCAGGGCAGGGCAGGGCAGAGCAGGGCAGGGCAGGGCAGGGCAGGGCAGGGCAGTGCATTGCAGGACAGGGCAGCGCAGGGCAGGGCAGGGCAGGGCAGGGCAGGGCAGGGCAGCGCAGGGCAGGGCAGCAGGGCAGGGCAGGGCAGTGCATTGTAGGACAGGGCAGCACAGGGCAGGGGGCACAGGGCAGGGCAGGGCAGGGCAGCGCAGGGCAGGGCAGGGCAGGGCAGCGCAGGGCAGGGCAGGCTGGGCAGGGCAGGGCAGGGCAGGGCAGGGCAGTGCAGGGCAGGGCAGGGCAGCACAGGGCAGGGCAGGGCAGGGCAGCGCAGGGCAGGGCAGGGCAGGGCAGCGCAGGGCAGGGCAGTGCTGGGCAGCAGGGCAGGGCAGGGCAGGGCAGTGCAGGGCAGGGCAGGACAGGACAGGGCAGGGCAGGGCAGGGCAGGGCAGCGCAGGGCAGGGGCAGGGCAGCGCAGGGCAGGGAAGGGCAGGGCAGGCAGGGCAGGGCAGGGCAGGGCAGGGCAGGGCAGGGCAGGGCAGGGCAGGGCAGCACAGGGCAGGGCAGGGCAGCGCAGGGCAGGGCAGGGCAGCGCAGGGCAGGGCAGGGCAGGGCAGGGCAGCGCAGGGCAGAGCAGGGCAGGGCAGAGCATGGCAGCGCAGGGCAGGCAGGGCAGGGCAGGGCAGCGCAGGGCAGCGCAGGGCAGAGCAGGGCCGAGCAGGGCAGGGCAGGGCAGGGCAGAGCAGGGTAGGGCAGGGCAGGGCAGGGCAGCACAGGGCAGGGCAGGGCAGAGCAGGGCCGAGCAGGGCAGGGCAGGGCAGGGCAGAGCATGGCAGCGCAGGGCAGGGCAGGGCAGCGCAGGGTAGGGCAGGGCAGGGCAGGGCAGAGCAGGGCAGGGCAGGGCAGAGCAGGGCCGAGCAGGGCAGGGCAGGGCAGGGCAGAGCATGGCAGCGCAGGGCAGGGCAGGGCAGCGCAGGGTAGGGCAGGGGCAGCGCAGGGTAGGGCAGGGCAGGGCAGCACAGGGCAGCACAGGGCAGGGCAGGGCAGCACAGGGCAGGGCAGGGCAGCACAGGGCAGGGCAGGGCAGCGCAGGGCAGGGCAGGGCAGGGCAGGGCAGCGCAGGGCAGGGCAGGGCAGCGCAGGGTAGGGCAGGGCAGGGCAGCACAGGGCAGCACAGGGCAGGGCAGGGCAGGGCAGGGCAGCACAGGGCAGGGCAGGGCAGGGCATGGCAGGGCAGGGCAGGGCAGGGCAGCACAGGGCAGGGCAGGGCAGCACAGGGCAGCGCAGGGCAGGTCAGGGCAGAGCAGGGCAGAGCAGGGCAGGGCAGAGCAGGGCAGGGCAGGGCAGGGCAGGGCAGGGCAGGGCAGGGCAGGCAGGCAGGGCAGAGCAGGGCAGGGCAGGGCAGCTCAGGGCAGGGGCAGAGCAGGGCAGGGCAGAGCAGGGCAGAGCAGGGCAGGGCAGGGCAGAGCAGGGCAGGGCAGAGCAGGGCAGCGCAGGGCAGGGCAGGGCAGGGCAGGCAGGGCAGGGCAGAGCAGGGCAGGGCAGGGCAGGCAGGGCAGGGCAGGGCAGGGCAGGTAGCGCAGGGCAGGGCAGGGCAGGGCAGGTCAGGGCAGAGCAGGGCAGCGCAGGGCAGGGCAGGGCAGGGCAGGGCAGGCAGGGTAGGCAGGGCAGGGGCAGGGCAGGGCAGGGCAGCGCAGGGCAGGGCAGGGCAGGGCAGGGCAGGGCAGGGCAGGGCAGGGCAGGGCAGGGCAGGGTAGCGCAGGGCAGCGCAGGGCAGAGCAGGGCCGAGCAGGGCAGGGCAGGGCAGGGCAGAGCAGGGTAGGGCAGGGCAGGGCAGGGCCGGGCAGGGCAGGGCAGGGCAGGGCAGGGCAGAGCAGGGCAGGGCAGGGCAGGGCAGGGCAGCGCAGGGCAGGGCAGCACAGGGCAGGGCAGGGCAGTGCATTGCAGGACAGGGCAGCACAGGGCAGGGCAGGGCAGGCAGGGCAGCGCAGGGCAGGGCAGAGGCAGGGCAGGGTGAGGGGGCAGTGCATTGCAGGGACAGGGCAGCACAGGGCAGGGCAGGGCAGCACAGGGCAGGGCAGGGCAGGGCAGGGCAGGGCAGCGCAGGGCAGGGGCAGTGCTGGGCAGCGCAGGGCAGGGCAGGGCAGGGCAGCGCAGGGCAGGGCAGGTGGGCAGTGCAGGGCAGGGCAGGGCAGGGCAACAGCACAGGGCAGGGCAGGCAGAGGGCAGGCAGGGGCAGGGCAGCGCAGGGCAGGGCAGTGCTGGGCAGCGCAGGGCAGGGCAGGGCAGGGCAGTGCAGGGCAGGGCAGGACAGGACAGGGCAGGGCAGGGGCAGGGCAGGGCAGGGCAGGGAAGGGCAGGGGCAGGGCAGCGCAGGGCAGGGCAGGGCAGGGCAGGGCAGCACAGGGCAGGGCAGGGCAGCGCAGGGCAGGGCAGGGCAGGGCAGGGCAGGGCAGCGCAGGGCAGCGCAGGGCAGAGCAGGGCCGAGCAGGGCAGGGCAGGGCAGGGCAGAGCAGGGTAGGGCAGGGCAGGGCAGGGCAGCACAGGGCAGGGCAGGGCAGAGCAGGGCCGAGCAGGGCAGGGCAGGGCAGGGCAGAGCATGGCAGCGCAGGGCAGGACAGGGCAGCGCAGGGGCAGGGAAGGGCAGGGCAGGGCAGCGCAGGGCAGGGCAGGGCAGGGCAGGGCAGCACAGGGCAGGGCA
>JAWKAJ010000384.1:0-15766 GCA_033816785.1 Picus viridis
GATCCAGAGTCCTGTAAGGATTCAATTGGAGTGGTCAATCGACCTGGCATGAATTGCTCTAGTGTCAATGTCTCAATTGCCAACGGTTCACACTACCAGCATGCAGACAGTCTGCACAGGCCAGGCCCTACGTTTCTCCACAGACTCCTACAACAATTAGGACAAGAAGCCATTCCCCAAGGATTGCATTCATGTCCATGGTGGTGACACTGACTGCTCTCCCAGAAAGTCTCAGGACCCCAGTGTTCATCACGCTGCAAGTAAAACTGAAACCGCTCAAAGGACTCCAGTGTGGTCTGTTACCGCCGCTACAATGTCCTCTGTTATTCTCCAGGAACAGAGGTGACTTGCTACTCCTCTATTGGACCCTTTACTCGTGAAGCAGGAGTTCAACCTTTTTGGCCGTTCTGATGGCTGTCTCTGTAGTGAGTAAAACAGTGTAAGGTCCCTCCCAGTGAGGGGATAATGATTCCTCTTTCCAGGTTTTGATCAGAACCTTATCTCCAGGTGTATTTTGTGGATGGCAAATCCTAATGAGACATTCTGGGCTAGTATCCCTTTTTCACGCAGTTCTGTTAATTGTTTTCCAATTGTTATGATACATTTCCGGGTTTCATAGTCCTCTGCTAAAGGAGGGTCTGATGGCATTCCTTGGGAATAGGGCATACCATAGAGCATTTCATAAGGAGAAATCCCTGTGTCACTGTTTGGCATAGTTCGGATGTTTATCAATGCCAATGGGAGACACTTTGTCCACGGTAACTGAGTCTCAGTCATTAATTTAGCTAATTGATTTTTAATAGTTTGATTCATCCTTTCAACTCTCCCTGAACTTTGGGGGTGCCATGGTGTATGGGATTCCCATTTTATGCCAAGAGCCGAAGTCAGGGCTTTTATTATCTTTGAGGTAAAATGTGTTCTCTGATCAGAATCCATAGTCCCAATTAGACCAAACCATGGTGTGATGTTCTCTAATAAGCTCTTAGCTACCATGGGAGCAGCAGCTCGTGCTGCTGGATATGCTTCTGCCCAGTGTGCAAGCTGATCTGCAGTCACTGGTAAATATCTATACCGACCCACTCTTGGTAATTCAGTAAAGTCTGCCTGAATCTTCTCAAAGGGTCTATATGCAATTTTTCTTCCTCCTGTGGGTGTTTGTCTTATCACCTTTTTATTTGTCTTTTGGCATGTTAAACATCCTTGGGTGACCTGCTCAGCTAGCTCATAGATCCAAATGCACCCATAACACTTCAGAAATTGATCACTCAGTGCTTTTGTTCCCCCATGAGGAGGTGAATGTAATAGCAGAAGTATTCTTCTGGTTTGTTCTTTTGGTAATCTCTCTCTCCCATCAGGTAAGACCAATTTTCCTTCTTTGGATTCTGCCTCTGTATTTTTCATTGTATTCACTTCCTTCTAGGTATACTTCATTACTCTTGGTTCATTATCCAGTGCTTGCAGCGCTAAGGTTTGAGTATGTTTTCTTATAGCTGCTTCTGGAGCTTCCCTGTCAGCTAGATTATTTCCCCTTATATGACAGCTGGTGCCTTTCTGATGCCCTCTAACATGTACTACTGCAATTTGCCTGGGGTCCCTTAATGCTTGCAAGATCTTAATAATTAAGGTCTGATGTAGCAGTCCTCTCCCCTTTGTACTTATTAATCCCCTTTCTTCCCACATTTTTCCAAGTGTATGGACTATTCCATAAGCATATTTGGAATCAGTGTAAATTGCTCCACATTTGTCTTTTAATAATTCCAGAGCTCGTAACAGTGCACAGAGTCCACATGCCTGAGCAGACCAGGCAGCACTGAGGGGTCCTGACTCTATTAGAATCATATCTCCCTTTACAATTGCACATCCAGACTTCCTCTTTCTATCTATGACACTTGATGACCCATCAGTAAATAATCTCTCTCCTTCCTCTAATTCAGTTTCTTCTAAATCAGGTCGAATTGTAGTTTGAAGTTCAATTACTTCTACACAGTCCTGTTGTCATTTCCCCGAGGGTTCTCCATGTAACCCTTGTGCCGGGTTTGTGCTGTGGTTCCTTTTAATTCTGGGTCCGGTGAGTTCATCAAAATCACTTTGTATTTTAATGTTCTACTATCAGTTCACCATTGTTCAGCTTTGTGTTGCAGCACCCCTGACATTGTGGGGTGCATATTCTTTCAAAGGAACACTGAAAGTGATCTTTGTAACTTCCTCAATTAATAGTGCTGTGGCTACAATTGCTTGTGAACAAGTGGGCCATCCCCTCCTTACAGGGTCTAATGATTGTGAACAATACCCTATAGGTTTCTTCCTTCCTGCCCATTCTTGAGCCACTGCCCCATGTGCAGTGTGATGGAGACACTCACAAAGAAATAA
The DNA here is from genome assembly GCA_033816785.1 of Picus viridis. Taxonomy (NCBI): domain Eukaryota; kingdom Metazoa; phylum Chordata; class Aves; order Piciformes; family Picidae; genus Picus; species Picus viridis. The sequence goes on from JAWKAJ010000384.1 coordinate 2,371, forward strand.
AAGGGTCTTTCCAGGTCAGGAAGGCTCAAAACAGGGACTTCTAGTAATGTTTTCTTCATTAGTTCAAAGTGCTCTTCATCTTTCTCATGCCACTTAATTTTTCTGTTGTGCATGTCTCATATAACAACTTTACTTTCTCACTGAACCTTTCCATCCAGGGTCTGCAATATCCTAATAGTCCCAGCAGCTGTCTTTCCTCTCTCTTTGATTGTGGTGGTGGTAAGGCTAGAGTTCCCGAGACCTGTCTGGATCTAATTTCTTTTGCCCCTGACTGAGCCAATGCCCTAAATATTTTACCTCCTTTTCCACAAATTGTAATTTAGATCTTGACACTTTTAACCCTTTTTCTCCAGGAAAATTTAGTAATTCTGTGGTGGTTTGTCTAGTTTCTTCCTCAGTCCTTCCTGCCACTGATCAATCATCCACATATTGTAATAATTTGGTTTCCCCTTTCGCTCCGAAGGTCTGCAGCAACTTCTCTAATGTTTGTCCAAATAGAGGAGGGGACTCTGCAAACCCCTGAGGCAACACTGTCCATCTGAGCTGTTGTTTCCTCCTGTGTCAGAGTCTTCCCACTCAAAAGCAAAATCATCTCCAGATTTCTCATCCAGGGGACAAGTCCAAAAGGCATCCTTCAAATCAATCACGCTATACCATGTATGCTGTGGTGTCAAGTGACTCAGCAGAGTACAAGGATTAGCCACCACAGGAAACTTGGCTATAGTCCTCTGATTCACAGCTTGAAGAGCCTGCACCAATCTGTATGATCCCTCTGCTTTCCTTACTGGTAAAATGGGTGTGTTATGTGGAGACATACATGGTTCTAATGTTCCTTGTTTAATTAGTCTGTCTAGCACTGGTTTGAGCCCCTTTCTTCCCTCCAGAGGAATGGGGTATTGTCTTACCCTTATAGGTTGCTGTGGATCTGTTATCTCTACTGAGAGAGGCTGAATTTCCAGTTTTCCTGAATCTCCTTCACTGTGCCAAACCTGAGGATTCATTTCTGCCTCATCTTCTGTAGTTAGACTGTACAACTGGATCTCTAACTGCCCCCTTGGCTCTTAATATTAAGTCCTAGCCTCGCAATCCAATCTCTTCCTAATAAATTATGTTCAGCTTTGGGGACCAACAAGAGATCATGAAGACAAATCTGTTTTTCTGATTCTATTTCTACATCTTCTAAAACAGGGACCTTAAAAGGTTCCCCTTTTGCTCCTACTACGGTCGTGTTCTTTTTCCCAGCCTTAACCCCTTCTGGTAGTTGTCTGATAGTTGATTTCTCAGCTCCTGTATCTACTAAAAATTGTACTTCTTCTTTCTGGGCACCTACCAATAATTCTATCAAGGGCTAGTTTGATGTTTGGGTCCCCAGAATATCCAGCCCCTGACACCCCTAGTCTGCCTTAAACAATTTCTCGTCCTGCTCTTTCTTTCTACAGCACTTCTGTATGTGTCCCTTCTCGTTACAAGAGTAACACACAGGAACCTTCTCGGGTTTTGCTGACTGTTTCTCCTCCACATGTTCCTCTGTCACTCCCCTCTCTCCTTTCAGCTTGCTTTCTCTTCTGCTTACTTTTTGGCTTTCTCTAATAGCAGCTACAAAAATCTTAGCCTTCGCTTTTTGCATTTTCTCATCCCTCCGTACTTAAACCTTCTGTGCCTCCCTTACCAGCTCCTCCAGTCCCCTATCCTGCCAATCCTCCATCTTCTCTAGTTTTTTCCTAACATCCCCCCAGGATTTTGCCACACACTGAGTGTTTAACACTGCTCCTCCTACAGAAGAATCAGGTTCTACTCCAGAATACATTTGAAGACTTTGTCTTACTCTCTCCAACCACTCAGTCGGAGATTCGTCTTTCTGCTGATGCTCACTAAACGTTCTGTTTACATTCTGCCCCCGTGGAACCGCCTCCCTGATCCCTTGTGTCACTGCAGTCCTGAAATCCTTCATGTTTTGTCTCCCATCTGCTGCCTGATGGTTCCAATTAGGGTTTACACTTGGCCACTTTTGCTCTCCAGGGGGACCTGCCTGTTGTTGTCTCTCCCAGAGTCTTATTCCTGCCTGTCTGATCATTCCTCTTTCCTCCATAGTAAAGAGGATTCCTAATACAGATTGCATTTCTTCCCAGGTATAGGTGTTCAGCCCCAAACCGGTCCAACCTCTCCAAAACACCCAAGGGATCTTCCAGAAGATTCCCCATCTCCTTTTTAAAATGGTTAACATCTGTAGTGTTCAGAGGGACTGCTGCAAATCCTATCCCTCCTTGAGTTCCACACAGAGGTACTTCTCTTAGAGGGTAGAGACCTCCTAGCTTCTCCCCTGCCTCACTACTCCTTATTCTGCTTCTAGTCCTCCGTGCAGGGGGTGAAGGGGATGGTGCAGGAGCAGTAGGGTTTACCGGTGGCTGCTGTTGATCTCATACAGGAGCTGGTAAAGCCTGAGGAGCCCATTCCCCACTTCCTGCGAGTATGGGGAAGGTATGTTACCCGGGGGCTCCCACTTTGCTTTTTCTTTTTCTTTCTCCAGGGTCTCTTTTCTACCCCTTTCCTTATTTCCCTTAGTTTTTAAGGTAAATACTGGTATTGGAGTTGCTCTAGAGACTTCTCATCACAAGGCAGCGTAATCGCTTTCCTCTTGATCAAAAGGCTCCCTTGAACTAACATAACTATTCAGTGCCTGGCATACCCATTCATCAAAGGATCCAAAAACTGGCCAAAAAACATGAGGTCTTAGGGGTTCTTTTGGCCACTCCACCATACAATAGTGGATCACTTTTTCCTTATTTTCCCTTTCTGTTCATCCCAATACTTTATCACCAATCCTAGAGGCTCTCTAGTGGTACATCTGGTAATCTACTCCCCTTTTTCACTGGGAGGCCCCTCCTTGTGCCTCCAGGGTCCGAGAATCTGCTTTTCCCATGACCCATGCTTGGCTGTGCCTGTGTCTGAAGGTGTCGTGCAGGTGTGTCCCCACCCACTAATCCTAACTGCGATGGCTTTGGTCCCTCACCGGCCGAGTCCCTCGCGGGGTGCCAGAGCCGTGGTCAGCAGACCTCCGCACTCACTTGGGAGCCAAGTTCCGTCTCAGTCACAGCCTCACACACACTCTCCCAGCCAGAGCCCGCCCAGCCACACGGCGATCCTTCGGTCAGGGCACTGAACGCTACACTCACAGCTCGGTGTCTGCGTGCGGCTCTCTGCGCAGAGTCACGGCTGAGCCGGGGAGCTGCAGTTCTTTCACTTGCCTCTTGCTGTCGTGATCCTGTTGGGTCCGACCCTGCTCTGGGCAAGGGTCACAGAAGTGGGGCACTCCCCTTAACCCATCACAAGTGTCAGAGTCCCAACAGGATCACGTTGGGGTCACCAGATTGTTACAAGTGACCGAGCCAATGAAAGTCAAATGAATGTAGTTATAATGTGAAAAGAGCAATTCTGAAGCAGCAAGAGACATGCCGACAGCGCTGGGTGCTGAAATGCACACTGACCACTGTCTAACTGCCCTCTAAACACTCTACCCTTAATACATATGCAGATAAAGGTGGGGTTATTTAAATTAGTTTGTCCTGCTGGTGGTCTTTCAATGATGGAATCCTCCAGTCGGCACAGCCGGTGGGCTGTGTGCTGAGTCCTTGTGGTTGTGTACCTTGAGTACTGCATCCAGTTCTGAGCCCCTCAGTTTAAGAGGGACATCGAGACACTTGAACGTGTCCAGAGAAGGGCAACAAGGCTGGGGAGAGGCCTTGAGCACAAGCCCTATGAGGAGAGGCTGAGGGAGCTGGGGTTGTTTAGCCTGGAGAAGAGGAGGCTCAGGGGCGACCTCATTGCTCTCTACAACTACCTGAAAGGTGGTTGTAGCCAGGAAGGGGTTGGCCTCTTCTCCCTGGCAGCCAGCACCAGAACAAGGGGACACAGTCTCAAGCTGCAACAGGGGAAGTTTAGGCACGAGGTGAGGAGAAAGTTCTTCACCGAGAAAGTGATTCGTCATTGGAATGGGCTGCCCAGGGAGGTGGTTGAGTCGCCGTCCCTGGAGGTGTTCAAGAGGGGACTGGATGTGGCACTTGGTGCCATGGTCTAGTCGTGAGGTTTGTGGTTACAGGTTGGACTCGATGATCTTTGAGGTCTCTTCCAACCTTGGTAATACTGTTACTGTTAACACTGTAACTATGTTACAGTGGAGGTAGTGGAGGTGCTGGAGCGAGTGCAGAGGAGGACAACAAAGCTGGTGAAGGGCCTGGAAAATAAATCTTATGAAGAGAAACTGAGGGAGCTGGGGCTATTTAGTATGGAAAAGAGGAGGCTGAGAGGAGACCTCATTGCTCTCTACAATGACCTGAAAGGACCTTGTAGAGAGGTTGGTGCTGGTCTCTTCTACCAGGTAATTAGTGATTGAACAAGGGGGAATGGCCTCAAACTACAACTGGGTAGGTTTAGATTGGACATTAGGAAAAAATTTTCACAGCAAGAGTGGTCAGGGATTGGAATGTGCTGCCCAGGCAGATGGCTGAGTCACCAACCCTGGATGTGTTTAAAAGTCATTTGGGAGTGGTGCTTGGGGATATGGTTTAGAGGTGAACTTTGTAGAGTAGAGTTATTGGTTGGACTTGGTGATCCTGAGGGTCTTTTCCAACCTGAATGTTTCTGTGATTCTGTGATTCTGTGTCTTTCTCGTTCTGTTGGTACAATCAATGTCCTTTCCCAGGGATGGGTCTGCACATAGGTTCTGTTGATTCTCACAATCCTCCTTTGTGCTCATGTCTTCTGTAGCAACTTCCCTTCCTTTCTCATCCTTGAAGAACTTCCCTTCCTTTCCCATCCTTAAAGAACTTCTTATTTCATAACACTTCAATTGTTAGCTGCTAACTCCTAACATCTCACCAGGGCATTAGTATGCATACATTAAAGCCAATAAAATTCATAAACAGCAGGTTATAATGAACCCTAAAATCTTACTCTGTACGAAAACAAGTCAAATTAATCCTGAACAACTGATGACAGTGAGGCCTAAAAGAAGTCTCACTCCAGTTCCATATGTAAGTTCCCAGTGTCTGACCCCTCGTCTCATCATGCTGCTGCTGCTTTTGCTTTCATCAGAATCATCTAATTGACACCAATTATCATTCCGTGGATCACACATTGGGGCTTTCCTCCCCAGGCTTGGCAGGACCCTGAGCAGCTTCTTGGGGACCTGCTTCAGGTCCCCCCTGAAGGAGAGCTTTAGCTTGAGGCTGGGAGAGCCCAGCCCAGGTTTGCTCAGAGAGGTGGAGCTGGTCCCATGCTGGGGGTCAGGGGCCATCAGGGGCCAGACAGCCCAGCCCCTTCCTCTCCATCCTGATGGTCCTGGGGCTTGCTGGACACAGCTCAGAGCCCTCTGGCCACCAGCTGGAGGTTAGGCTCTGGCCTGCAATTGACATCTTCAGCTGCTTCTCCTCCTCCACCCCCAGCCCAAGTTCTCCTCCTCCTCCTCCACCCAGAGCCAGGTTGTCCTCCCCCACCCTGACCCCACCTTGGTGTCCTCCTCCACCCCCTGGCCCCACTCTGTCCACCCTGGCCATGTTTGATGTCCTCCTAGCAGGGGATGGTTCCTCTTGGCCCTGTCCCTGGTGGCCATCACTGGGCTGAGGTCTTGGAGATGATGAAGGCCAAGCATGGCCTCAGCACTGCCCCAGCACCACCACCCCATGGCCCTCAGCACCACAGCCCCACAGCTTCCCAACCCCTCCAGCCATGGGGACTCCACCACTGCCCTGGGCAGCCTGGCACAGGCCTGGGCACCCCCAAGGGGCACAAATTGCTCCTCAGGGCCAAGCTCAACCTCCCCTGGCACAACCTGAGGCCATCTCCTCTTGGCCCAGCACGCAGGAGCAGCCCTTGAGCCCCAGCTGGCTGCAAGCTGCTCTCAGGGAGCTGCAGAGAGCCACAAGGTCTCCCCTCAGCCTCCTCTGCTGCAGCCTCACCCCCCAGCTGCCTCAGCTGCTCCTCACCACTCCTCCAGAGCCTTCTCCTCCTTCCCCAGAGCCCTCCCCAGCTTCCTTGCCCTGCTCTGGCCCTGCCCCAGCCCTCAAGGTCCTGCTGGCAGGGAGGGCCCAAGCCTGCCCCCAGGCTTGCAGCTGTGGGCTCCCCAGTGCCCAGCCCAGGGGCACCATCCCTGCCCTGCTGCTGCTGCCCACCCCACTGCTGCTCCAGCCCAGGCTGCTGCTGCCCTCCCTGCCCACCTGGACACCCCCTGACCCTGTCTGGTGATGTTCAACAATTTCAGACCTCTCCCTGAGGGCAGCAGCAGCAGCTTGGCCTCCTGGCCACCAAGGCTGGGGAGGTGTCAGGAGGGTTTTTGCTGGGCCCTTCACCGCCTTGTCCTCCTCAGATGCCATCATCAGTGAGAACTCCAAGCAACTGAAGGGCTTCCTGGAGGCTCTGGCCCCAGCAGAGAGGAGTTCCCTGATCCAGGACTGGGAGGTGGCAGGGTTGCTCTACCTGGACTACATCCATGTCACTGAGATGGTGGAGAGGATCCAGCAGGTCCCAGCTGCAGCCTCTGCTGGGCTTGGCTTCAGCTGCAGAAGCCTCCTCCAGCTTCTTGAGCTCACTGCTCAGCAGCTCTGAGCAGCAGAGGTCAAGAGGTGGAGCAGGCTGGAGAGGAGCAGCCAGAGGTGTCCTGGGGGGCATGGGGCAGAGTGTGGGCAGCATCAGGGCAGGGAGGGTCTGCTGCCCCTCTGCTCTGCCCTGGGGAGGCCACAGCTGCAGGGCTGGGGCCAGGGCTGGACTGCCCAGGGCAGAGCCTGGGAAGTGCTGGGGAGAGTCCAGGGGAGGCTGGGGAGAGGCTGAGGGCCAGAGGAGGACAACACAGGTGGGAAAGTGTCTGGGGGAGGGGGGAAGGGTCTGGAGAAGTTGTGAGGAGCAGCTGAGGGCCCTGGGGGCTGTTCAGCCTGGAGCTGAGCCCCCAGGAGCTGCTTGGGGTGGGAGCCCCCAGGAGCTGCTTGCTGATGGCCTTGGGGCATGAGGGGAGAGGAGGTTGTGTCAAGGCTGTGCCTGAGAAGACAAAAAGGCCAACTCCAGGTCAGAGCTTTGGAGATTTTCTGTCTTCTGGAGCAGAACAGGGAAAAAACACAATAAAAATACAAAGCTGATAGAATTTGGCCCTTCTCTGCCTCTGCTTCAGGGCCTGGGCAGGGGAGGGATCACAGAAGCAATGAGGCTGGAAAAGACCTCAGAGCTCATCAAGGCCAAGCTGTCACCCAGCACCTCCTGGCTACTAAGCCATGGCTCCAGGGGCCACATCCAGTCCCCTCCTGAGCACCTCCTGGGATGGGGACTCCACCATCTCCCTGGGTAGCACATCCCAAGGGCCAGTCTCTCTTGCTGGGAAGAACTTTCTCCTCACCTCCAGCCTGAACCTCCCCTGGCACAGCTTGAGACTGTGTCCTCTTGTTCTGGTGCTGGCTGCCTGGGAGAAGAGACCAACCCCCACCGGGCTACAACCTCCCTTCAGGGAGCTGTAGAGAGCAATGAGGTCTCCCCTGAGCCTCCTCTTCTCCAGGCTAAGCAACCCCAGCTCCCTCAGCCTGTCCTCATAGGGCTGTGCCCCAGACCCCTCCCCAGCCTTGTTGCCCTCCTCTGGACACACTCCAGCAAGACAACATCCTTCCTAAACTGAGGGGCCCAGAACTGGACACAGGACTCAAGGTGTGGCCTAAGCAGTGCAGTATACAGGGGCACAATGACCTCCCTGCTCCTGCTGGCCACACTCTTCCTGATGCAGGCCAGGATGCCATTGGCCCTCTTGGTTGCCTGGGCACACTGCAGGCTCATGTTCAGCCTCCCATCAACCAGCACCCCCAGGTCCATCTCTGCCTGGCTGCTCTCAGCCACTCTGACCCCAGCCTGTAGCACTGCATGGGGTTGCTGTGGCCAATGTGCAGAACCCGGCACTTGGATGTGTCCAGTCTCCTGCCCTTGGACTCTGCCCATCTGCCCAACCTGGCAAGGTCCCTCTGCAGAGCTCTCCTACCCTCTAACAGTTCAACTCCTGCCCCCAGCTTGGTGTCATCTGCAAACTGACTGCTGATGGACTCAATGCCCTCATCCAGATCATCAATAAAGATGTTGAACAGGCTGGGGCCCAGCACTCATCCCTGGGGCACACCACTGCCTTTTCCTCATCCTTTGTTACAACGTTCCCCTCTGTATCAACCAAGGAGTGGAGGTTGTCCTTGCCTTCCTTTTGCTATTAATATATTTATAGAAGGACTTTTTGTTGTCCTTCACAGCGTAGGCCAGTCTGAGCTCTAAGCGGGCTTTTGCCTCCCTAATTTTCTTCCTACAAGACCTAGCAACATCCTTAAACATTCTATGGGTCACCTCACCTTCCTTCCAAAGATGATACCTCCTCTTTTTTTCCCTTAGTTCCTTTAGAAGCTCATTGCCCATCCAGGCTGTCTGCCCCGGGGCTCATCTTCCAGCACATTGGCACAGCCTGTTCTGAGCCTTCAGGAGTTCTGCCTTGAAGCAGGTCCAGCTCTCCTGGACCCCTTTGTTTTTAAGGGCTGTATCCCAAGGAACCTTCTGAGTTAGTTCCTTGAGTAGCCTGAAAGGAGGGGACAGAGTCTGTGCCTGGAGAGGCAGGAGAATATGGGTCCCAGGTTTTTCACCGTGGGTTGTGTGGTTGTTCTGCCACATGGCTCTGGTGAGCTGATGGAACTGCAGGAGGTTTTGATCACTTCTGCAGTGGTTCCTTGCTGCTTGCTCTTTGCTCTCTGCATTTCCCTGCTGCACTTTGCTTCCTCAGGTATTGCTGCAGGCCTGTCTCTTCCGGTGTCTGCTCTGGGGCTGTCCGTCGGAGCTTCAAGGATTAACCAGGTAAATACCATGGCACGTGGCAAGGCTCCTTCCTGGAGTTCCGCAGCTGCAGTGGGGTTGGAGAGTACTCAGAAGCACCTTGTGGACTTTCCAGTTGCAGTGTGGCCATCTGCTGGGATCTGGAGAACCTCCTCTCCTCAGTGCCCTCTTTCCATCCTTGGAACCTTCCATTGGGCCTCCAAGATTTCTTCTGCAGTGGGACCAGACTGGACAGAGCTATCCAAGAGCACAAAGCAGGAGCAGACCTCCAGGCAGAGGTGGGCCACAGGCCCTGCCAGGACAAGATCTCATTTTGGGGGAAGCTGCTTTATGCCTGGGTTAAGGCTGGACACAACAGAGCAGCCGTCGTGGGCTTGGGCACTGGATGCTGTCCTTGGGACTTCCTGTCTGGTGGGAGCTGGGGCTGTGTGAGGGGCAGGAGAGCCCTGGTGTGTGGCCTGGCTAACTCCTCTCAACATCAACCTGTGAGAGACCTCGGTGATTCAGAGAAGGACAAGAAACTCAGTCAGATTCTCATATTATGCTTTGATTACAGCACTGGACACAGAGGCATCCTTCCCAAAGCCTGTGTGTCTCCAGAGGGTTCAGTGCAGGCTTCCATGACAAAAGTTCTCTCTCTCAAATGCGAGAGGAGTGCTGATGTTGCACAGGAAGTCCAGGTGCTTCCTAGTAATACCAAGGTTATCTAAGATCCACAGAAGTATCTTACAGAAGGTCCTGGTGCCTCCTCTCTATGCAAAGCTTATCTACCTAATCCTGCCCTCCTTAAGGTCACAGTATCACAGTATCGCCAAGGTTGGAAGAGACCTCGAAGATCATCGAGTCCAACCTGTAACCACAGACCCCAAGAATAGACCATGGCATCAAGTGCCACATCCAGTCCCCTCTTGAACACCTCCAGGGACGGTGACTCCACCACCTCCCTGGGCAGCCCATTCCAATGGCAAATCACTCTCTCAGTGAAGAACTTTCTCCTCACCTCCAGCCTAAACTTCCCCTGTTGCAGCTTGAGACTGTGTCCCCTTGTTCTGGTGCTGGTTGCTAGGGAGAAGAGGCCAACCCCTTCCTGGCTACAACCACCTTTCAGGATGGACTCAATGCCCTCATCCAGATCATCAATAAAGATGTTGAAGAGCATGGGGCCCAGCACTGATCCTTGGGGCACACCACTAGTGACTGGCCGCCAGCTGGATGTGGCACCATTCACCACCGTTGGCCTTCTTGGCCACCTGGGCACAATGCTGGCTCATGTTGAGGCAGCTGTCAATCAACACCCCCAGGTCCCTCTCTGTTTGGGAGCTCTCCAGCCACTCCGACCCCAGCCTGTAGCTCTGCATGGGGTTGTTGTGGCCAAAGTGCAGCACCCGGCACTTGGGCTTGCTGAATGCCATCCCATTGGACTCCGCCCATCTGTCAATACAATACAATACAACACAATACAATACAATACAATACAATACACCAGGTTGGAAGAGACCTTCAAGATCATCGCGTCCAACCTATCAACCAAACCAACCCACCCAACAACTAGACCATACAGCCAAGCACCCCATCAAGTCTTCTCCTGAACACCTCCAATGAAGGTGACTCCACCACCTCCACGGGTAGCCGATTCCAATGGCCAATCACTCTCTCCGTGTAGAACTTCTTCCTAACATCCAGCCTAAACCTGCCCTGGCACAACCTGAGACTGTGTCCTCTTGTTCTGGTGCTGGTTGCCTGGGAGAAGAGGCCAACCTCTGCCTGGCTACAACCTCCCTTCAGGTAGTTGTAGAGAGCAATAAGGTCACCCCTCAGTCTCCTCCTCTCCAGGCTAAGCAACCCCAGCTCCCTCAGCCTTTCCTCATAGGGCTTGTGTTCCAAACCCCTCACCAGCTTTGTTGCCCTCCTCTGGACACACTCCAGCAAGACAACATCCTTCCTAAACTGAGGGGCCCAGAACTGGACACAGGACTCAAGGTGTGGCCTAACCAGTGCAGTATACAGGGGCAGAATGACCTCCCTGCTCCTGCTGGCCACACTCTTCCTGATGCAGGCCAGGATGCCATTGGCCTTCTTGGCTGCCTGGGCACACTGCAGGCTCATGTTCAGCCTACAATCAACCAGTACCCCCAGGTCCCTCTCTGCCTGGCCACTCTCCAGCCACTCTGACCACAGCCTGTAGCACTGCCTGGGGTTGTTGTGGCCAATGTGCAGAACCCGGCACTTGGATGTGTTCAATCTCATGCCATTGGACTCTGCCCATCTGTCCAGCCTGTCGAGGTCCCTCTGCAAAGCCTCTCTGCCCTCCAGCAGATCAACTCCTGCCCCCAGCTTGGTGTCATCTGCAAACTGACTGCTGATGGACTCAATGCCCTCATCCAGATCATCAATAAAGATATTGAACAGGCTGGGGCCCAGTACTGAACCTTGGGGCACACCACTAGTGACTGGCTGCCAGCTGGATGTGGCACCATTCACCACCACTCTCTGGGCTCGGCCCTCCAGCCAGTTCCTAACCCAACACAGTGTGATCCTGTCCAAGCCATGGGCTGCCATCTTGGCCAGGAGTTTGCTGTGTGGGACGGTGTCAAAGGCCTTGCTGAGGTCCAGGTAGACCACATCCACAGGCCTCCCCACATCCACCAGGCGGGTGACCTGATCATAGAAGGAGATCAGGTTGGTCAGGCAGGACCTGCCCTTCCTAAATCCATGCTGGCTGGGCCTGATCCCTTGGCCATCCTGTAAGTGCTGTGTGATCGCACTCAAGATGACCTGTTCCATAATCTTGCCTGGCACTGAGGTCAGGCTGACAGGCCTATAATTCCCTGGCTCATCCAACCAGCCCTGCTTGTGGATGGGCACCACGTTGGCCAGCTTCCAGTCTTCTGGGACCTCTCCAGTGAGCCAGGACTGCTGAAAAATGATGGAAAGTGCCTTGGACAGCTCATCTGTCAGCAATCTCAGCACCCTAGGATGGATCCCATCTGGTCCCATGGCCTTGTGGGGGTCCAAGCGGCTCAGAAGATCTCTAACTTCCTCTTGGAGCAGTGGGAAACTATGCAGCTCTCTGGCTCCTTCTGCCAGCTCTGCAGGCCAGCTGTCTGGAAGACGTTCTGCCCTGCTAGTGAAGATTGAGGCAAAGAAGGTGTTAAGTACCTCTGCCTTTTCCTCATCCTTTGTTACAACCTTCCCCTCCGTGTCAACCAAGGAGTGGAGGCTGTCCTTGCCCTTCTTCTTGCTATTGATGTATTTATAGAAGGACTTTTTGTTGTCCTTCACACCAAAGGCCAGTCTAAGTTCTAAATGGGCTTTTGCCTCCCTAATTTTCTTCCTACACAACCTAGCAACATCCCTAAACATTCTGTAGGTTGCCTCCCCTTTCTTCCAAAGATAATACACCCTCTTTTTTTCCCTTAGTTCTATTAAAAGTTCATTACCCATCTAGGCTGGCCGTCTGCCCCAGCGGCTCATCTTCCGGCACACTGGCACAGCCTGTTCCTGCACCTTCAAGAGTTCTTCCTTGAAGCAGGTCCAGCTCTCCTGGACCCCTTTGTTTTTAAGGGCTGTATCCCAAGGAACCTTCTGAGTTAGTTCCTTGAGTAACCTGAAGTCTGCCCTCCTGAAGTCCAGAGTGGAGGTCTTCTTGCTACCCCTCTTGGCTTGGCTGCATACCGAATACTCAATTATCTCGTGGTCACTAGCGCCTAAACACCCTCCAACCACCACATCACCCACCAGCCCTTCCCTGTTGGTGAAGAGGAGGTCAAGCAGAGCCTCACCCCTGGTAGGCTCGCGCAGCACCTGGGATAAGAAGCTGTCCTCCATGCACTCTAAGAACCTCCTAGACTGCCTCCTCTCTGCTGTGTTGTGATCCCAACAGATATCAGGCAGGTTGAAGTCACCCATGAGAACGAGGTGAGGTGATCTTGAGACAGCCTTAAGCTGCCTATAGAATGCTTCATCAACATCCTCCTCCTGGTTGGGTGGTCTATAACAGACTCCAACCAGGATGTCTGCCCTGCTGGTCTTCCCTCTAATTCTCACCCACAAGCACTCAACCCGATCATCCCTGATCTCCATCTCAACGGCATCCAGTGTCTTCCTGATGTACAGGGCCACCCCTCCACCTCTTCTTCCTTGCCTGTCTCTCCTGAAGAGCCTGTAGCCGTCAATTGCAGTGCTCCAGTCATGCGAGTTGTCCCACCACGTCTCTGTGATGGCAACTACATCATAACTTTCCTGCTGCAAGAAGGCTTCCAGCTCCTCTTGTTTGTTACCCATGCTTCGTGCATTAGTGTACATGCACTGCAGCCGGGCTGCTGGTTTCACCTCTAGCTCTAGCTTATCACCCCCAGACTCCTGCCTGAGGGGACTGGTTTCCGACCCTTCCCCCTTCGAAGCTAGTTTAAAGCCCTGTCAATGAGACTTGCTAATTCCCTTCCCAGAATCTTTTTACCTTTGGGGAACAGGCCATTCTCGTGTACTGTGACCTTTCCCCTCCTCTGGGACAGATGTGCTCCATCTGTTACCAGCTGACCTGGTGCAGTAGAAAGTTTTTCAA
>JAWKAJ010000385.1:0-15664 GCA_033816785.1 Picus viridis
TTGAGCAAAGCTTTCGACACTGTCCCACACCACCTCCTGGTCTCCAAGCTGGCGACACATGGGTTTGATGGATGGACCACTAGATGGATAAAGAATTGGCTTGATGGCCGCACCCAAAGAGTGGCTGTCAACGGGTCCATGTCCCAGTGGAGGCCAGTGACAAGCAGAGTCCCTCAGGGATCAGTCCTGGGACCTGTCTTGTTCAACATCTTTGTGGGTGACATGGACAGTGGCATCGAGTGCACCCTCAGCAAGTTTGCTGATGACACCAAGCTGTGTGGTGCAGTGGACACGCTGGAGGGAAGGGATGCCATCCAGAGGGACCTGGACAGGCTGGAGAGGTGGGCACAAGCCAACCTCATGAGCTTCAATAAGACCAAGTGCAGGGTCCTGCATCTGGGTCGAGGCAATCGCAGGCACAAATCCAGGCTGGGCAGTGACTGGCTGGAGAGCAGCCCTGAGGAGAGAGACTTGGGGGTGCTGGTGGACGAGAAGCTTGACATGAGCTCTCAATGTGCGCTTGCAGCCCGGAAAGCCAATCAGATCCTGGGCTGCATCAGGAGAAGTGTGACCAGCAGGTCAAGGGAGGTGCTTCTCCCCCTCTACTCAGCTCTGGTGAGACCCCACCTGGAGTACTGCGTCCAGTTCTGGAGCCCCTATTACAGGAGAGATGTGGACGTGCTGGAGCGTGTCCAGAGAAGGGCCACGAGGATGATCAGAGGGCTGGAGCACCTCTCCTATGAGGACAGACTGAAGGAGTTGGGGCTGTTCAGTCTGGAGAAGAGAAGGCTCCGAGGTGACCTCATTGTGGCTTTCCAGTATCTGAAGGGGGCCTACAGGAAGGCTGGGGAGGGACTTCTCAGGATCTCAGGTAGTGATAGGACTAGGGGGAATGGAATGAAGCTGGAAATGGGGAGATTCAGGCTGGATGTGAGGAAGAAGTTCTTTACCATGAGAGTGGTGAAGCCCTGGAATGGGTTGTCCAGGGAGGTGGTTGAGGCCCAGTCCCTGGAGGTGTTTAAGACCAGGCTGGACGAGGCTCTGGCCAGCCTGATCTAGTGTAGGGTGTCCCTGCCCATGGCAGGGGTTGGAGCTAGATGATCCTTGTGGTCCCTTCCAACCCTGACTGATTCTATGATTCTATGATTCTATGATTCTAAAGTTTCACTATCTTTTAGCAGCTGTGGGAGAAAATGCATTTTTAATGGAAATCATTGCAATTAGCAGCTTGAGGGCTTAGTGGCTCATCTTGTAGGACCTGTTTTGTTTTGTTTTGTTTTGTTCTTGTCAGTGTTTCTCAAAGTGATACTCTATTCTTGCAGAACTGCTGCTGCTCTCTGTACTTGTCATCACTCCTTTCGTGAGTGTCAAGTCTTTAGCATTAGCTACATATTCAGCAGTATTTGGAGACTTTTGCAGTGTTTTTGAGCTTTGTCAGAACAAATTAAAGAGATTATCTAGTATAGTTTACTCATAGAATGATCCTTTTCCATTCTTGGTCAATCTCCCTTCTGGTATGCTTGGCAAGCAGTCCTTTTGATTACTAGAAGCTGATGTTTTCGTATCTAAAATGTCTTCAGCATTCCTTTTGTCTTCCATGCAGTACTGAGAGACTGATCTGACCTCTGGTGCAAATTAAAGCAGCCTGAGGGCATGCAAATTTATGTTGTCAGGAAGGGTGCCCCGTGGACTTGCTGAACATTCCCAGGACCCCATTGTGCTCCAGCTCTGCCTCTGATGAACACAGAACTTCTTTTGTGACAACCTCTGTCAAATTCTCCAAAGTGTCCCTTCTGTGGCAGAGAGATATTGTATGTATTTGTCTCTCTACGGACAACAGGATTACCCTGGAAAACAGTAGGATAGGATAGGATAGGATAGGATAGGATAGGATAGGATAGGATAGGATAGGATAGGATAGGATAGGATAGGATAGGATAGGAAAGGAAAGGATAGGATAGGATAGGATAGGATAGGATAGGATAGGATAGGATAGGATAGGATAGGATAGGACAGGAAAGGAAAGGATAGGATAGGATAGGATAGGATAGGATAGGATAGGATAGGATAGGATAGGATAGGATAGGAATTAATTTAATTTAATTGAAATGAATTAACCAGGTTGGAAGAGACCTTTGAGATCATTGAATACAACCTATCACCCAACACCATCTAATCTACCAAACCATGGCACCAAGTGCCTCATCTAGGCTCTTCCTAAACACCTCCAGGGATAGTGACTCCACCACCTCCCTGGGCAGCATATCCCAATCACCGATCTCTCTTTCTATTAAGAACTTCTTCCTAACCTCCAGCCTAAACCTCCCCTGACACAGCTTGAGACTGTGTCCTCTTATTCTGGTGCTGGTTGCCTGGGAGAAGAGACCAACCCCCTCCTGGCTACAACCTCCCTTCAGGTAGTTGTAGACAGCAATAAGGTCTCCTCTGAGCCTCCTCTTCTCCAGGCTAAGATGTGACTTGGTAACTTGGCTTAGAAAATCAGTCACATACTGATTAAGCTGAATATCCTGAATGGGGTTTGGATTTTTTTTTCTTGCTACTTTTTGTCAACTGGTTATCAATAGCAGTTGTAAGGACCCTGAAACCTGTAGTGTTCGGTGGTGCTGTTATCATGAGAGAAAGAGGCCAAAGCTTGTGCTCTGGAGTTACTGCATATTGACACACAACACCAAGGCTAAGACTTTAAAAGTCCCTTGTGCAAAAGATTTTCTTTTATATTTGATCCGGGAGAGTTTCTGTGGAGGGTTGAAATCCCCTCCCCTTCCCTGCCAACATTAATTTTGCCAGGCCAGCTCAGCTGGAAGCAAATGGAATTGTACAGGCAAACCCACACTCTACAATGGAATGCAATGAATATGTACAAAATGGCCAGGATTTACAACATTTTACAGATATTTACATTATTTTACAGATATTTACAACTGACAATCACCACAAGAACCCCTGGTCAAGAGGGCGGGGAAGATTTCTCTCTGCCCCGTCTCCCCACCCCATCCCAAAGGCAGAAAGGAGCACAGTTGCTGTTATATCTGACCAAAACAATGCAGCCAAGGTCAAGCAGAGGCAGGTGAGTATTCTCTCCAGAGCAGTGAAGTGAAGAAAGGAGACTCAAGGACAAGAGAGGAAGGGAGGGGAGGGGAGGGGAGGGGAGGGGAGGGGAGGGGGAGGGGAGGGGAGGGGAGGGGAGGGGAGGGGAGGGGAGACTCGAGGGGAGGGGAGGGGAGACTCGAGGGGAGGGGAGACTCGAGGAGAGGTTCGGAGAGGAGAGGTTCGGAGAGGAGAGGAGAGGTTCGGAGAGGAGAGGTTCGGAGAGGAGAGGAGAGGAGAGGTTCGGAGAGGAGAGGTTCGGAGAGGAGAGGTTCGGAGAGGAGAGGTTCGGAGAGGAGAGGAGAGGTTCGGAGAGGAGAGGAGAGGTTCGGAGAGGAGAGGTTCGGAGAGGAGAGGTTCGGAGAGGAGAGGTTCGGAGAGGAGAGGAGAGGTTCGGAGAGGAGAGGTTCAGAGAGGAGAGGAGAGGTTCGGAGAGGAGAGGTTCGGAGAGGAGAGGTTCGGAGAGGAGAGGAGAGGAGAGGAGAGGAGAGGAGAGGAGAGGAGAGGTTCAGAGAGGAGAGGAGAGGTTCGGAGAGGAGAGGTTCGGAGAGGAGAGGAGAGGAGAGGAGAGGAGAGGAGAGGAGAGGAGAGAGGAGAGGAGAGGAGAGGAGAGGAGAGGAGAGGAGAGGAGAGGAGAGGAGAGGAGAGAGAGAGGAGAGGAGAGGAGAGGAGAGGAGAGGAGAGGAGAGGAGAGGAGAGGAGAGGAGCCCCAGAATTGTTTTGGTACAGTCAGTCTTATGGTAGATATCTCTCCAATGAAATTGTTTAGAATTCTCTCTATTTTCCTTTTCACACCCAATTATAGTTTATTTACATTTTATTACTTTTCTCCTCATAATCTGTGAAAAAAATTTAAAGGCATAGCCTTAAACTACTACAGTAGCTTCCTGGTTCCATGGCTAGACATGTGCAATTTGACAAACCTGCTGTGATTGGTATCAAAATCCAAACCGTATACTTTGAAGGGATGAAGAAAGCAGAGGGCAGCATGAAAACTTCCCAAGGTTTGGGAAGAAACTAAGAATAATCTTAAATTTGGGCCATCTCTAGGAAGAATGAGGGACTGAAGTGTAATGTATTAGAGCCGGGTAGCAGGCTTGGTTGCAAATCTATTCCAGCACAGTGATTTGCTCCAGATAGACTTTCCTGATAAAGTGAATTCCTGCAAGCTGCCTCTCTCACATTGCTAGGTACCACTGTCTTCTGTTTCTCACTCCCTTGTGCATAAAGTCAAACAGAGCTTTGCTGTGCAAACACCCAACTAATGAAAACTCCAGTACTTCCATGAAAGCTTGAGACTGTGAAAACCTCAGAGCAAGAAAAGCAAATTTTGCAAAGACAGAGATTCTCTTTGCAGAAAGATAGTGGTGGAAGAATAAGACTTCACCACAGGAAAGGATTAAGGACAGTTGACAAAATAATAACGACTTGTTAGGCAATAAAGTGATCAAAGAGCCTAGTTAGCAACAGAAGTAATTGCTTTCTGTTTGTCTAAGCACAGGCTTTGTCTGCTGTGCGATACAAAGAGTAATTGCAAATGGCATGATTTTAACCTCCAGTCTCCTGAGACATCATTGAAAGTAAGGTTGTATGGTGCCTTAGCCTTGACAAAGAAAAAGCTCGTGTTTTAAGTAGGAAGCATTAAGATGCAACTGTGCCCCCCCTGAAGGTCACTGAAAGTGAAGTCAATTCACTCAGCTTATTGGTTTGAGTTCTCAGGAAAAGAGCACAGTGCTCAGATTTACTCCTGGGGTTTACTTAATACAGCTGACACTGAGCATGCAACTAGCCAGCAGGAAGACTGCCATATGAGCTGCAGCTGAAAGTCAGGTATGCAGAAGTGAGAGAAGACAAGAAGGTGCTTTCTTAAGACGGGAGAGTAATTTTTCATGTATCTTAAATCTTCTGGGAACACTCATAACTTAATCACGGTGATCATGAAAGGTATTTCACCACTAAAATTTTTTGTTACTAGGTGTAGAGGTAAACAACAGAGGAAGAGAAACAACTAACTGAACTTTTGTGATGCCTTCTTCCCCAATCTTTTTCTGTGACCCATAGAGTAGGAGCTATTTTGTGCTGCTGATGGCATCTGACCATTGCACAGCTGATAGAGGCAGAATCCCTTCTTCCTGTGCAGTGTATTTCTCACTCTTAGGAAAAACCACATAGTGCATCCCTAAGTGCAGATCAAGCCAGCATATCAGATTCTGATTTATTGGACTATACAAAGCTGAGAAGGAGAGACAAGAACAATGTGGGAATGAGAAAGATACAGAGAATTATTCCCTTATGAAAAACTGGTTAATACTAATTTATGCTACTAAGAAAGGTGGAAGGGTAGCTGCAGTCTTAAGACTAGGAAGATTGAAGTCTCAAGGCTGAGAAAGCAAAAAAGTGTTGAGTGGGACAAGCTGGGGAAAGCTGGGTGTTCATTAGACTCTAGGGTGATGTTAATAATCAAACATTTTAATGCAAGAAGATTGTGCCTTCCTCATACTCTCTAGTATGAGAAAGTTTAACATCTTCCTCAGCAGCCTGTGCCCTGCTTCTGTAACTCATGGCACCTTTCTTGCCCTGCATATGTGAATCTCTTACTTTTCTCTGACTGACTTCCATGCTTACTGATTTATGTATTCTCTACTCCCACAGCTGGATCTTCCCAGCTTCTCAGGCATAGAAGTTTCCATGGTAACCTTGTGAGTGAGGGTAAAACTATGGTGGGAATCAGCATTAAGCCAACAAGCCACCAATGAACACAAAAACTGTGCAGGAACAGGTTGCAAAACATTCTGACGCTGTAAGCGCAGATCCTGTCCAGGGCACACTTGGCTTTCTGAGCTGCACTTGCATCATTTCTACTTTGTCCCTATTGGCCTGCCTTTCCCTCTTTCCAGACCTAAATCAGCATCCTAACTATAGAATAGAATAGAATAGAATAGAATAGAATAGAATAGAATAGAATAGAATAGAATAGAATAGAATAGAATAGAATAGAATAGAATAGAATAGAATTAACCAGGCTGGAAAAGACCTTTGATAACATTGAGTGCAACCTGTCACGCAACACCATATAATCAACTAAACCATGGCACCAAGCACCCCATGCATTCTCTTCCTAAATACCTCAGTGATGGTGACTCCACCACCTCCCTGCGGAGCACATTCCAATGGCCAGTCTCTCTTCCTATGAAGATCTTCTTCCTAACATCCACACTAAACCTCCCCTGGCACAGCTTGAAACTGTGTCCTCTTGTTCTGATGCTGGTTGCCTGGGAAAAGAGACCAGCCCCTACCTGGCTACAACCTCCCTTCAGGTCATTGTGGAGACCAGTAAGGTCTCCTCTGAGCCTCCTTTTCTCCAGGCCAAACAACCCCAGCTCCCTCAGCCTCTCCTCATCAGGCTGTGCTTGAGACCTCTCCCCAGCCTTGTTGCCTTTCTCTGGACAAGTTCAAGTGTCCCCATGTCCTTCTTAAATTGAGGAGCCCAGAACTGGACACAGTACTCAAGGTGTAGATAACAGTAAGACTGAAAGTTAATTGACTAGCTCTGTGGCATATTTTGGAGAATGGCAGCAGTGGAGATGTAAAACCACATCTATGGTTAAGCAGGATTATTAAAATCAGAGTGCCTACAATGACTCCCACAGACAAACCCGATTATAGTTTTAAGATGTATGTAGCACTCTTCCATAAACTCAACATTTTTCATGTTGACAGACTTGCTTTGCTATCTCAAGCAAATTCACTATAAATAAGTCACTCTTGGGTGTAAAAAGCAAAACAAAAGATTATTCTAAACAAACTCATTGGGCAAAATGTGTGGGATAAACACAGCTGTACCATAACAGTCTCATGTTTCACTTGCATTACCATTCCTTTTTTTGTTCTCTGGCTTGGCTGTTCTGCTGGGGAGGTAATAACACTTCTGGCTGGCCTTGAAGATAAGAACTGACATTCCTTGATCTCAACTCCTCTTTTTAGAATAGAATAGAATAGAATAGAATAGAATAGAATAGAATAGAATAGAATAATAGAATAGAATAGAATAGAAGAATAGAATAGAATAGAATAGAATAGAATAGAATAGAATAGAATAGAATAGAATAGAATAGAATAGAATAATAGAATAGAATAATAGAATAGAATAGAATAGAATAGAATAGAATAGAATAGAATAGAATAGAATAGAATAGAATAGAATAGAATAGAATAGAATTAACCAGGTTGGAGGAGACCTTCGAGATCATCGTGTCCAACCTATCATCCAACATCACCTAATCAACTAAACCATGGCATCAAGCACCCCATCAAGTCTCCTCCTGAACACCTCCAGTGATGGTGACTCCACCACCTCCCTGGGCAGCCCATTCCAATGGGCAATCACTCTCTCTGTATAGAACTTCTTCCTAACATCCAGCCTAAACCTCCCCTGGTGCAGCCTGAGACTGTGTCCTCTTGTTCTGGTGCTGGATGCCTGGGAGAAGAGGCCAATATCTTCCCGTCTACAACCTCTCTTAAGGTAGTTGTAGAGAGCAAGAAGGTCACCCCTCAGTCTCCTCTTCTCCAGGCTAAGCAACCCCAGCTCCCTCAGCCTTTCCTCATAGGGCTTGTGTTCCAAACCCCTCACCAACTTTGTTGCCCTTTTCTGGACATGTTCCAGCAAGTCAACACCCTTCCTGAACTGAGGGGCCCAGAACTGGACACAGGACTCAAGGTGTGGCCTAACCAGTGCAGTGGACAGGGGCAGAATGACCTCCCTGCTCCTGCTGGCCACACTCTTCCTGATGCAGGAAGGATGCCATTGGCCTTCTTGGCTGCCTGGGCACACTGCAGGCTCATGTTCAGCCTACCATCAACCAGCACCCCCAGGTCCCTCTCTGCCTGGCCGCTCTCCAGCCACTCTGACCCCAGCCTGTAGCGCTGCCTGGGGTTGCTATTGCCAATGTGCAGAACCCAGCACTTGGATGTGTTCAATCTCATGCCCTTGGACTCTGCCCATCTGTCCAGCCTGTCGAGGTCCCTCTGCAAAGCCTCTCTGCCCTCCAGCAGATCAACTGCTGCCCCCAGCTTGGTGTCATCTGCAAATTTACTGATGATGGACTCAATGCCCTCATCCAGATCATCAATAAAGATGTTGAAGAGCATGGGGCCCAGCACTGATCCCTGGGGCACACCACTAGTGACAGGCCGCCAGCTGGATGTGGCACCATTCACCACCACTCTCTGGGCTTGGCCCTCCAGCCACTTCCTAACCCAACGCAGTGTGCTCCTGTCCAAGTCATGGGCTGCCAGCTTGGCCAGGAGTTTGCTGTGGGGACGGTGTCAAAGGCCTTGCAGAGGTCCAGGTAGACCACATCCACAGGCCTCCCCACATCCACCAGGCAGTCACCTGGGCATAGAAGGAGATCAGGTTGGTCAGGCAGGACCTGCGCTTCCTAAATCCATGCTGGCTGGGCCTGATCCCTTGGCCATCCTGTAAGTGCTGTGTGATCACACTCAAGATGACCTGCTCCATAATCTTGCCTGGCACTGAGGTCAGGCTGACAGGCCTATAATTCCCTGGCTCATCCAACCGGCCCTGCTTGTGGATGGGCACCACGTTGGCAGCTTCCAGTCTTCTGGGACCTCTCCAGTGAGCCAGGACTGCTGAAAAATGATGGAGAATAGATTGGACAGCTCCTCTGCCAGCTCTCTCAGCACCCTGGGATGGATCCCATCCAGTCCCATGGACTTGTGGGGATCTAAGCAGCTGAGGATATCTCTAACTATCCCTTTCCTGGAACAGAGGAGAACTATGCTGCTCCCTGGCTCCTTCTGCCAGCTCTGCAGGACAGCTGTCTGGAAGCTGTTCTGTCCTGCTAGTAAAAATTTAGGCAAAGAAGTGGTTAAGTACCTTGTGCCCACCAAGTAGTGGAGGTTGTCCTTGCCCTTCCTCTTGCTATTAATATATTTATTGAAGGACTTTTTGTTGTCCTTCACAGCAGAGGCCAGGCTAAGCTCTATATATGCTTTTGCCTCCCTAATTTTCTTTCTACATGACCTAGTAGCATCCCTAAACATTCCATGGGTTGCCTCCCCTTTCTTCCAAAGATGATACACCCTCTTTTTTTCCCTTAGTTCTTGTGCCCTCAGGAGTTCTTCCTTGAAGCAGGTCCAACTCTCCTGGAGCCCTTTCCTTTTAATGGCTGTTTCCCAAGGAACCTTCTGAGTTAGTTCCTTGAGTAACCTGAAATCTGCCCTCCGGAAGTGCAGAGTGGAGGTCTTCTTGCTACCCCTCTTAGATTGACCAGTGCAGGGTGGGAGGAGGTCTGGGGGGGGCAGTGGAGCAGCTTCCCTGGTCTCTGGGGGAACCAGAGGGGGGCCAGGGGGATTTCTGTGTTGTTTGCTAATTGTAAATACCTGTATAATATTCTAAATACTGCATATTTTGTACTTATTCATTGCATTCCATTGTAGAGTGTAGTTTTTGCTTGTAAATGCAGCTTTCATTTGCTTCCAACTGAGTTAGTTCTGCTAAGTTAATGCTGATGGGAAACTTCAACCCACCACAGCCCTATAAATTCATTTGCAAAGTCTCTCACTTCTTTCTTTCCTCACCACTCCCGTGGGAGATGCTCCCTATCTGGTAATGGAAGGGGAGTTATCTCTCTTAGGCCTGGGTAGGCCTAATGCCAGAAGGAGAAGGGGGAAGGGCAATCTCATATCTGGCCAGCCAAGATCAGCCTAACAGCAGAGGGGGGAAGAAAGAGCCCTGGGGGTTTTGGGTATACCCTCAGGATGGGAGAAAAGTATGTGCTGGGAGACTTCTGGGTATGCTGCAAGGGATTCTGTATGCTTTGGGTTTCCTTTTGTCACTGTGCTTGTAACTCTCTGTTAAACACTCACTGCTTTTTCATTTAAACTTTCCATCACTTCTGCAATCCATTTGTGTGAGTCTCACTCTTCTGCCCCTCTCAGGAGGATCTGCCTGGCCCCAGACCAGGACAAATACATAAAATATACATTTTATTATGGGCTTCTGCCACCTCTCCAGGCAACATGTGCCAATGTTAGTATCATAGTATCATAGTATCAGTCAGGGTTGGAAGGGACCACAAGGATCATCTGTTCCAAGCCCCCTGCCATGGGCAGGGACACCCCACACTACATCAGGCTGGTCAAAGCCTCATCCAGCCTGGTCTTAAACACCTCCAGGGACGGGGCCTCAACCACCTCCCTGGACAACCCATTCCAGGCCTTCACCACTCTCGTGGTGAAGAACTTCCTCCTCACGTCAAGCCTGAATCTCCCCACCTCCAGCTTCATTCCATTCCCCCTAATAGTAAATAGATGCATACATACACACTTGCATGTGTGCATACATACATTCATCCACCTTGAAATAAACAAAGCCTACCATATTTTATGCCTACCCATGCAAGCAGGAGATCCTGCACAGCACAGAAGGCCCCAAAGCCCTTGTTTCTCATCACAGCGCAATACACCCAGCTGGTGGGCTGCTGAGTGCCCAGAGGTGGGTATGCTGCAGCTGTCCTACTGAGCTGGTGCTGCTGTCCCTGGAGGATGTGCTACTTGCTAGCATAGCAAGGAGATGAGGACTTTCACTCCAACTCAGCTGGCACCACACCTAATGAGCTCTTCAGTTTAGCCCAGGTTTGGACTCTTGCTTCATTTGAAGTTGATGCTGCAATGCTCAGGGTGTGATCCTCTTCTTTCTCTGCTGTAGGGAGAAGGGCCATCACCTCACAGTGGTACGCAGTTATAGGACAGAGAGGAGCCAGTGGCTGGTGACCTTCTTTCCCAGATCTATGTACTCCTGGTAATGGGCTTACCTGATAGAATAGAATAGAATAGAATAGAATAGAATAGAATAGAATAGAATAGAATAGAATAGAATAGAATAGAATAGAATAGAATAGAATAGAATTACCAAGGTTGGAAGAGACCTTGAAGATCATCGAGTCCAACCTGTAACCACAACCTCACAACTAGACCATGGCACCAAGTGCCACATCCAGTCCCCTCCTGAACGCCTCCAGGGACGCAGACTCAACCACCTCCCCGGGCAGCACATTCCAGTGACAAACCACTCTCTCGGTGAAGAACTTTCTCCTCACCTCGAGCCTAAACTTCCCCTGGTGCAGCTTGAGACTGTGTCCCCTTGTTCTGGTGCTGGTTGCTAGGGAGAAGAGACCAACCCCTTCCTGGCTACAACCACCTTTCAGGTAGTTGTAGAGAGCAATGAGGTCGCCCCTGAGCCTCCTCTTCTCCAGGCTAAAGAGCCCCAGCTCCCTCAGCCTCTCCTCATAGGGCTTGTGCTCAAGGCCTCTCCCCAGCCTTGTTGCCCTTCTCTGGACACGTTCAAGTGTCTCAATGTCCTTCTTAAACTGAGGGGCCCAGAACTGGACACAGTACTCAAGGTGCGGCCTAACCAAAGCAGAGTACAGGGGCACAATGACCTCCCTGCTCCTGCTGGCCATACTATTCCTAATGCAGGCCAGGATGCGGTTGGCCCTCTTGGCTGCCTGGGCACACTGCTGGCTCATGTTCAGCTTCCCATCAACCAGCACCCCCAGGTCCCTCTCTGCCTGGCCGCTCTCCAGCCACTCTGACCCCAGCCTGTAGCGCTGCCTGGGGTTGTTGTGGCCAATGTGCAGAACCCGGCACTTGGATGTGTTCAATCTCATGCCCTTGGACTCTGCCCATCTGTCCAGCCTGTCGAGGTCCCTCTGCAAAGCCTCTCTGCCCTCCAGCAGATCAACTGCTGCCCCCAGCTTGGTGTCATCTGCAAATTTACTGATGATGGACTCAATGCCCTCATCCAGATCATCAATAAAGATGTTGAAAAGCATGGGGCCCAGCACTGATCCTTGGGGCACACCACTAGTGACAGGCCGCCAGCTGGATGTGGCACCATTCACCACCACTCTCTGGGCTTGGCCCTCCAGCCACTTCCTAACCCAACGCAGTGTGCTCCTGTCCAAGTCATGGGCTGCCAGCTTGGCCAGGAGTTTGCTGTGGGGGACGGTGTCAAAGGCCTTGCAGAGGTCCAGGTAGACCACATCCACAGGCCTCCCCACATCCACCAGGCGGGTCACCTGATCCTAGAAGGAGATCAGGTTGGTCAGGCAGGACCTGCCCCTCCTAAATCCATGCTGGCTAGGCCTGAGCCCCTGGCCATCCTGTAAGTGCTGTGTGATCGCACTCGAGATGACCTGCTCCATAATCTTGCCTGGCACTGAGGTCAGGCTGACAGGCCTATAATTCCCCGGCTCTTCCAACTGGCCCTTCTTGTGGATGGGCACCACGTTGGCCAGCTTCCAGTCCTCTGGGACCTCTCCAGTGAGCCAGGACTGCTGAAAAATGATGGAGAGCGGCCTGGACAGCTCATCCGCCAGCTCCCTCAGCACCCTAGGATGGATCCCATCCGGTCCCATGGACCTGTGGGGGTCCAAGCGGCTGAGAAGATCTCTAACTATCCCATCCTGGAACAGGAGAAAACTATGCTGCTCCCTGGCTCCTTCTGCCAGCTCTGCAGGCCAGCTGTCTGGAAGACGTTCTGTCCTGCTAGTAAAAATTGAGGTAAAGAAGGTGTTAAGCACCTCTGCCTTTTCCTCATCCTTTGTTACAATATTCCCCTCCATGCCCACCAAGGAGTGGAGCTTCTCCTTGCCCTTCTTCTTGCTATTGATGTATTTATAGAAGGACTTTTTGTTGTCCTTCACAGCAGAGGCCAGGCAAAGTTCTAAATGGGCTTTTGCCTCCCTAATTTTCTTCCTGCATGTCCTAGCAACATCCCTAAACACTTCATGGGTTGCCTCCCCTTTCTTCCAAAGATGATACACCCTCTTTTTTTCCCTAAGTTCTATTAAAAGTTCATTACCCATCCAGGCTGGCCGTCTGCCCCGGCGGCTCATCTTCCGGCACACCGGCACAGCCTGTTCCTGCGCCTTCAAGAGTTCTTTCTTGAAGTAGGTCCAGCTCTCCTGGACCCCTTTGTTTTTAAGGGCTGATTCCCAAGGAACCTTCTGAGTTAGTTCCTTGAGTAGCCTGAAGTCTGCCCTCCGGAAGTCCAGAGTGGGGTCTTCTTGCTCCCCCTCTTGGCTTGGCTGAATACTGAAAACTCAATTATCTCGTGGTCACTGGTGCCTAAACACCCTCCAACCACCACATCACCCACCAGCCCTTCCCTGTTGGTGAAGAGGAGGTCAAGCATAGCCTTACCCCTGGTAGGCTCGCGCAGCACCTGGGATAAGAAGCTGTCCTCCATGCACTCTAAGAACCTCCTAGACTGCCTCCTCTCTGCTATGTTGTGATCCCAGCAGATATCAGGCAGGTTGAAGTCGCCCACGAGAACAAGGTTAGGCGATCTTGAGACAGCCTTAAGCTGCCTATAGAATGCTTCATCAAGATCATCCTCCTGGTTGGGTGGTCTATAACAGAGTCCAACCAGCATGTCTGCCCTGCTGGTCTTCCTCTAATTCTTACCCACACGCACTCAACCCGATCATCCCTGATCTCCATCTCAATGGCATCAAGAGCCTCCCTGATGTACAGGGCCACCCCTTCTTCCCTGCCTGTCTCTCCTGAATAGCCTGTAGCCATCAATTGCAGCGCTCCAGTCATGCGAGTCATCCCACCACGTCTCCGTGATGGCAACTACATCATATCTTTCCTGCTGCAACAAGGCTTCCAGCTCCTCATGTTTGTTGCCCATACTTCGTGCATTAGTGTACATGCACTAGTGCATTACATGCACACGTGCATTAGTGATCATGCACTCTCAGCAGGAAGCTGTAAACCTTGGCAATTGCCACTTTTCCACAGCTTTGTCAGAGCTTAAGTGGCATGAGCATGTGGATTTGAAGCTGTATTTCCTTGCGCTTCTGCTCCCAGCAATCACTGTGGACTGAGCATGCATCTTACCCAATATGGTAGGACTTTCTTGGACAAACTTTCTGTTATAGAATTAAGTTCTTTGAAAAAGATCTCTGGGCACCTAGAGGGGTGCTAGAATTTATCAAAAGACGAAAACAGCCTACACTGTCCAAATAAAACATATTAGTAGCTCCCCTCCAGCAAAACCTGATGCAGCAACACCATCAATAACACAGAGACAAAACCCAACTGGCGTGAGTGGCATTGTCAGGCAGACCTACTCATTGAACCACAGCATCTGTCCAAAGTGTGCTTTTGTCTCTTTCCAAAATGCACTTTTTCAAGCATTGGGTACAAAGTGGAATGGAATGAATGGAATGGAATGGAATGGAATGGAATGGAATGGAATGGAATGGAATGGAATGGAGTGGAATGGAGTGGAATGAAACAGAATAGAAATAACCAGGATGGAAAAGACCTTTGAGATCATCAAGCTCAACCTATCATCCAACACCATCTAATCAACTAAACCATGGCACCAAGTCCTTCACCCAGTCTCTTCTTAAACACCTCGAGTGATGGTGACTCCACCACCTCCCTGGGCAGCACATCCCAACAGCCAATCTCTCTTTCTGGGATGAACTTCTTCCTAACATCCAGCCTAAACCTCCCCTGGTGCAGCTTGAGACTGTGTCCTCTTGTTCTGGTGCTGGTTGCCTGGGAGAGGAGACCAACCTCCACCTGGCTACAACCTCCCTTCAGGTAGTTACAGACAGAAGTATTTTTAAAGTACAGTGGGTCCTGATGGAGGTGACTGCAGTCCCACTGTGTGAGCAGCGTTGTTCTTGGCTCTGGCTTCGTACTGTTTGAGACCAGTGAAAGCATATACAAGCAGTGGAAGAGGAATCACATTCAGACCTTTTTGAGCATTTATTCTTTCACAAATCTCAGTGTAGTTTCCAGTAACAATGCAGAGACTTGCATGCTCCTGCTGATTTTATGAGGTCATTCAGCAGCATTGTTTTTAAGGCTTACTTTCATAGTATCATAGTATCAATCAGGGTTGGAAGGGACCACAAGGATCATCTACTTCCAAGCCCCCTGCCATGGGCAGGGACACCCCACACTACATCAGGCTGGACAGAGCCTCATCCAACCTGCTCTTAAACACCTCCAGAGATGGGGCCTCAACCACCCCCCTGGATAACCAATTCCAGGGCTTCACCACCCTCATGGGGAAGAACTTCTTCCTCACCTCCAGCTTCATTCCATTCCCCCTAGTCCTATCACTACCTGAGAGCCTGAGAAGTCCCTCCCCAGCCTTCTTGTAAGCCCTCTTCAGGTACTGGAAGGCCACAATGAGGTCACCTGGGAGCCTTCTCTTCTCCAGACTGAACTGCCCCGACTCCTTCAGTCTGTCCTCATAGGAGAGGTGCTCCAGCCCTCTGATCATCCTCGTGGCCCTTCTCTGGACACCTTCCAGCACCTCCAGATCCCTCCTGTAATAGGGGCTCCAGAACCGGAGGCAGTACTCCAGGTGGGGTCTCACCAGATCTGAGTAGAGGGGGAGAATCATCCTCCTTTGACGTGCTGGCCACACTTCTCCTGATGCAGCCCAGGATCTGATTGGCTTTCTGGGCTGCAAGTGCACATTGAGAGCTCCTGTTGAGCTTCT